>VICI01000047.1:0-83723 GCA_019593645.1 Akabosia matsudoensis | reverse complement strand
TTTTGTCTTTTGGATTTTAGTTGCGGACAATTGCATCCGATATTGCTGATGTAATTGACGATGCCGACCAAAAAGCAAGAATCGACGGGGCTCTTGTCACAATACAAAGCAATGTCCTCTGGATGAACGACTTTGGTACTGCGTTTATCAGTTTCTTTCTGAGTAAAGTGTAGAAATCCACAGAGCACCGGCAAAATATTATGATTATGATATTTAAATGATGAAGATAGGAATTAGTGGGAAATATCTTTTTGCAAATGAAAATATTGATGTAGGCACATTTTATTTTGAAAAATTGTTTTAAAAATCAATAAAATATCTCTTCCGGTGATGGATTGACAAGTACAGTGAGGTATAACATATGAAAAACCTTTAAATCTTTTATTGCAATCAAGGTATTCTCCGGATGATAAATTGGAAACCGGGTGATGGTCTCAGAATGTCTTTGTATTGTAGTTAAATTTACAGTAAACACATTATTATGTAATTTCTAGAATATACAACAATTCCACATTAGTAGGGCACGGTGTTTTTAGAGTTTTTAGTTTACTCTTCAGTATGAAACATGTAATTTAGTTTAAGGTGGAAGATGAACTATTTTGCATTCTCAAACCCTTCGAAAAGTTCACCCGTAAAGCCAGTTACAAGAGAAATTTAATAATCATCGATATCAAAGTCAGCATCCAAATCATCCAGCTGCATACTCTGGAAATCCACTTTGTAGCGCAGTAATCCTAAAGAAAACATTCAAAGTAATGCATTAACAATTTGATTTGTCCAAAACAGCAAAAAACAAATCAACAACTAATTACTGAAATCAAGACGTGAACCTTAATGAGTAAAAGCAAAGAGTATTCATACTTAGAGGTATTTTTAGCAAACTTAGTCTCAACTCAAAAAAAAACATGCATCGCCATCGCTTTGCTTTAACTGCCACGATATTTAAACTAAAAAGAGGTTCACGGTCTTTTATACTCATACAATGCTCAAATCATATTATAAGGTTTGAATTAATAGCAAATACACACACTCTTTCGTTGCATGTACTGCATAACAAACGTAAGCCAACCAAACAGCAAATCATACGTTAATATTTTCAAAAACGCTACACAAAGGGTCTCATCAAACTTAGAAGAAAACGCCAACAAACACTGTAAAATGCGTTCATTCAAAACTAACTGACTTCATTTAGGATTTCCCACCCTTTCTTTCTAAAATTCCAAGTCCAACATCAGATTGACATTAATAGACCTAGTAATCATCCAAGTCTATATCGTCTAGCGGATCCTCAGCTTGAAATGACTGGAAGTCCACTTTGTAACGCAACATTCCTAATATCATTTTCATAAAAACCCACCAACCCTTGTCAACATCTTGTTTCCAACATTGTGTAAAGATTGTAAAGATTATGTGCGAACAGTTTCATGCAATTCTCAAATATTTTTCAACTGCAGCATGAAAAACCTCAACTGATAAAAAGAACGTACCTCCTATTCCACCAAATCCTCTTACATACTGCGATCCTTCCTGTGATCTGTCCGTGATGATTTCTAAGGTCGCTCCAAAAGTTTTGTAGTTGTTGGCTATCCACTCTAAGAATGGTTGACAGTCTACAAGCTCCAATTCAACACCAGACTGAAAAGCAGAACATCAAGAATAGTACAGTTTACTTCCAAAAAATTAACAATACAGCCTCGTCAAAAAAGTTTACCTCCTTGTCCGTGAAGTGAGTTTTATCCTTTTCCTGATCAGGGGTCAAGTGAAGAATTCGCTCTTCTCCTGTGGCATGATTTTTGAGAACGTATCTCATGATATCCAGGTTCTCCCAACAGATTAATGTTTCAACAGCTCCGAGCTCAAGAGCCTTCAGAGTGTCTTCAACACCAAAGCAGTATCTTCCTGTTGACAGTCTACAAGCTCCAATTCAACACCAGACTGAAAAGCAGAACATCAAGAATAGTACAGTTTACTTCCAAAAAATTAACAATACAGCCTCGTCAATCAAGCTTACCTCCTTGTCCGTGAAGTGAGTTTTATCCTTTTCCTGATCAGGGGTCAAGTGGAGAATTCGCTCTTCTCCTGTGGCATGATTTTTGAGAACGTATCTCATGATATCCAGGTTCTCCCAACAGATTAATGTTTCAACAGCTCCAAGCTCAAGAGCCTTCAGAGTGTCTTCAACACCAAAGCAGTATCTTCCAGTGTCCTGGCTGATCTCATCGAAGTATCTACCGATTAATTTCTTTTCTTGTATAAACTTAACATTTTGAAGGGACTCAGCTGATAATTCAATAGCTTGATTAAATCCATTTTCTCCTCCATACGACACATCGACCAACTTGATAATTTTAGCTTGCAATCTCTGTAAATAATACAACGATGTGGTTTAACACTTGAATATGGGCTTGGCTCTATCTTGCTTTGGTTGGAATCTTACTGGATCGAACATGTCGGATTGACTCAATTCAGTTTTGAAGTCGGCCGAACCAGCCAAAATAAGGCCACATATATTAGGCTTATCGTTGGAAATGAAAAGCTGTGTGGCAACCTCCGCCACTTTTCGAACGTAGTTGTGTCTTTTTTCCATACGAAGACGAGCAAAACGAAGAGCGGACTGACCACCACGACCGTGCTTCTTGGGAAGATCGACAGTGAATTTATGCAGTACATCTCTCGTGTTTCCTTGCAAGGTTCCGAACAAGGCTCCGTTACCGTCCATAACAATGAACCCAAATTTATTATCATCAGCTAAAAGGGCTGTTAAGGCTTCTGTGTGAAACTGCAAAAAATCATGGTCAACTATTAAAATATTTCCAAACTTGAACAAGAAGTCGGTGGGGGATGAGGAAAGCTCTACCTTGTTATCGCAGAGGTACAATGAAGTATTAATTGGCTTAAAAGGCTCAAAGTCGATGTTGACTTTCTTTTCTTTTCCTTCATCAGTGACAATGGTACCGCAATATATCACAAGGCCATTAGGACTCACTGGAACATGAAATTTGGAACAAAATATGTGATTTAAACATGAGGTCATATAAAACACTACGTGACTTTGTTTTCTAGACACAAATGTTGTACCTTTCGTATATAACTTTAATTTCTGCTGCACGGAAGTGATTGCTCCAAGGACGGAGAGCCGGTTGACTCGAGATTTAATATTGGAAGCTGTTCCCAACTCGTCAGCTAACATTTTGCTCACTCTAGAAATCTGATCCTTCGGAGGAATGATCAAGGATATCATACTTGTTCCGTTTCTAAAATGAATACACACAAAATTACCAATTAAAAACAAGCAACTTCACCAGTACAAATAATATTCTCGTTGATTAAACTTACCCTCGAGCCTGTTCCAAGCTTTTGATAAGCTTCTTGATCTTCCACATCTCCACATTACGGTCAGCTGCCGTATCCTCCGTACCATATCCATTCGTCGACATTTTTACTCCTGCAGTGTTACTCCAACAAGTCCGGCACTTAAAACTTCGTTGTAGATAGTTACAGCCAACTCACAACGAGGTAGAAATTGAGCAAGTTCCCTCCTCCCCCGATGCTTGGCCGTCCGGACGCCAAGCTAGGCTCGAATCTCTTCTCACCACACGGCTTCAAAAACGTCCAGCTGTTGCATAGAACAACGGAGACTAAATTAACTTTTGTAAACTAACTTTCTCTCTTTACATAACTAAACACATAAGCCTAATTACACTCAACAACATTAACATGACACTCCTAAACTAGTAAAATTACTCTTTCTCTGAAAATTACATCTTCAACCTCCAGCCCCAGCCACTTGCAAACAAAACCCAACAACTTCATAAAAAATATTCCCCAAAAAAACTCACCGAAAATATGTAAATATTTTTAATCCCTTCTCCTAGAACCATATGCTCTCAAAATATTGTTTTTTTTTCTTTCCCAAAAAATAATATATTCAGCAACGCTCTCTAGATGCGCCAAAATAACTGCTACACACCTTGCTTGTCAATGCAAGGACAACGTGACTGCTCACTCTTTTCATCTTTTGCACGGCAACCAATTGACAAGACACTATTTGAGCGTACTATCATATCACTGGGGCCTTTGGAATGACTATCCCTCCAAAAAAGTTATCGATACAAATGCACCATTACAACACAGTAGCAACAACTCTAGCTGTTATGTCTTGCCCTACCTTTCTCTAACTGTTGCCACAATTTACAAGCAGCCTTGATTAAAGATGTAAAAAAATAAGCGACCTTGATCAAACAATGAGCGTGCTTCGACTGTTCAAACGCCAAGAGCGCTGTTACATTGATTTTCAACTATTGATTATTCCCAGTTACCTGATGAATTTCCAAATTATCTAACTTCATAACCATCTTTGTGACAATCTTAGACTAATACGATCCTCGCCTGATTTTCATAGTGGTGGAATATCAATTCCACACAATTGCCTATAAAACCTCTACAAACTAGTACTACTAACCAACTATAAAGTTTTGTGTGCAATGCGGAATGCTTGCGTAGATCTCACTTCCGGTAACCTATTTTGTAACAATTTACGCCTGAATGCTTTGAACTTTTTGTAGACATTACGTACGGATTTTCACCTCAAATTCTTAAGAACTGCAAACTATTTTTCCTTGAACCCCCACCGATGACGCATACCAAAAATAATACCTTACTCACTCTGTAGGATTTCAAATAATTTCCCGAAATTCCTGCCAAATAGCAGCCGTTGTTAAATAATCACTCACACACACTATCTAAAAGATGCCCAAAATCACAAGTCACTTGAAATTACAAATAAAACCCTTTAAAAATTGATACAATTGACAGTTCTTACACAGAATATAACGATACGCGTGGCTAGCAATTTTTCAATCTAGTTTATCCCCCAAAAAAGAGAAACTTCAATATAAAAACTTTACGTAGACTATGCTGAAAAGCTATTATTTGCAGTTAACCCCTCACCATCATCACCACCTTGCTCTTTGTAGATGTGGCAAATTTTCGCAGACACAGCAAAATCAGAGTGTCGAGTATTTCATATACCAACAGGAGAGAACTGTAAAAACGATATTAATATTACTTTATCAAAAAACAGTACTCACGTTCTATGGATTCCGGTATTAACAAGTTGACTGCAGATATTTCTGATTCCTTTTTTTGTACAGATAAAGTACAACAGGATATTTTAACTGGTAAAAATAGGTTGTAAACTAAAAAAGAGCTAACAAAAAATAATAATGAATCAAGACAGAAGTTCTTATAGTACACCTACAAAAGGCATTCACTTCACAAAAACCGTCTTGGCGAAATGAGCTAGACTTTTGAGCAAGAGTGCATTGAATTCATTTTCAGTCAACCCAAGAACTTTTTTTTATGCCATGCATACCACGACCGAGAGGAGTAGCCATAGCCGTGCTATCACATTTTAGACATGTTGTGTGATTAAACTGTACAAAAAAAAGGTACGCATAAAGTTTACCGCAGACAGACAGTAGTAGCAATAGTAGAGAAAAACTCAGAATCTGTCTCTGCATAGGAATTTTATGTTATTGTTCTATGTCAGAACGCGTTTACGAAGTACCTTTTCATACATACTACTTGCACTTCAATTGCTGATGATAAACTATACCAGGATACTCCTGTGAAGATATGCTTTAAAAGTGAAATTTTTTGTGTGTTCTGTGTGTTATACAGATGTAAGCCTGGTTAAACGTTTGTATTATGTGTACTCATTCATGTTTCTATAAAGAGCGCGTCCATGATGCTCCTTTTATAAGGAAGAAAAACGTGGACCAACGCTATAACTAAAGAGAGATGTGTGATCGGTGATGGATCACGCTTGAGTTGAAAAATCCTATAAAAAAATTTTATTGCAAGAGATGTACATTATTATTACAGAGCTCTTAAACTGATTTTATTATTCTTTGTTGGATGGTATTTCGGCACAAGTGGAATGTAAAAAAGGAAACAAAAAATCATCACGCATCATCAGCTCTATAGACTCATGCGGGTCTTGTTAGTTAGATGCATGCAAAAGAACCGCATAGTCGGGGATAGTATGTTACATAGTTTTGCGAATTAACATTTTCATAGTATGGCAGAGTTGGACACGAAAATTGTTTGTGAGAGAAATTGTGTGTGTGTGGTATGTCAAGAATTTGCTATGTCTGAGGTTGCGTTAGCACGTTGAAGGCTGCTAGCTTTTAGACGAAAGAAAAGAAAATTTGCGAAAAAAGAGCATGTTGTAGAATAGACGTATGTACGTATGAAAAAGTCGTCTTGTGGCGGTCTGATAAGAATCTGTAGTTTGGAAATGAGAATTGAATGGAGTATGTATGAGATTTTTGTCGCAAAAATACAGTTAGCTGCATAATGTAGAGGTTTAGAGATTGAAATGAGGTTCTCAAAGCGTAAAACAAAATCCTGTCATGAAAACTTCTAAGGCTAATGCATAGTTTGTATAGTAGATTATAAGAACCTTTTGGTGTAATTCATGAAACACATCAGGTCACCTCTTGGTATTTCGCCGGAGCGTCCGATTGACCTTGCAGACATGATGCCAAAATTGAATTGGTACTTCGGCACACATTCATTCAAGTTTAACAAGCGATTAAACCAGGATTTACGCATTACCTTGATATAAGGTTTGCGATTTAGCACTTCATTAGCGCGGAGTAAAAGCGAGAATATTTACCTACCTTAATCGGTAGTACTGCAGATTAGTCTTGCGTGCAGTTTTTAACCCAAGAATTGGGAGCTGGGGCATGCAGGATGATTTTATTTTTCCATATACTACTATATAGGTGCGCAACGAAAATTTCAGGGTGTATGATTTGCGGCTATGAAGAAATATTAAAAACAAACATGTTTTTCATAAATTCATCTAAACTTCGGATACAATAACATAATTGATTCATGCTTCGTGGTAATCCATTCTCTCACATCTGACCTGACCTAAGCGGGTGTATCAGTCGCTTAAAGGTGCACCTTTACCCCTTTGGCTCTTTAAATTTCTAACTACCTATTTACATAGGAATAATTAAAAAAGCGTAAATTGTACATACTACCAACTACATACACCAACCTAGTCAATCTTTGTTTACGCAGAGAAATGTTCCAAATGCAGAGGTTGAAATATCATACTGGATTTGCAAGACGTATTACCCCAAAACGTGTTTTTTGTTTGGATATGTACGAGAAAGAGGAGCGAAGAAGCTTTGTTGTTGAGTCTCCGCCACATCTATTGTTCTCTCCTGTCATCTGCATGAAGTGAAAACTAAATAGTGACTCAATTTTTTGATGCACAACAATTACTTTAAATTCTGTTTACACGACCTCTATTAATAGATAATCTTCATGTTACATTTCTAAACTATAACTTTGGGCATTTAGGGATAATCATAGTCTTAAATCATGAGTGATGGTAATGAAATCCGGCCTTCTATACTTTTGTTGTGCAGTGTCGTGCGTGCAAATTTAGTTAACTGTTGTATACCTTTTGTATTTGCAGATGATACATCGGGGGATCAGTCCCTGGCAAGCTCGAGAAGCCGACGAAGTAGGAATGATAAGAGTGGGAGGGCAGCAGCCTTGGAGAGGTTGAAGGGATTGAAGGGATCCAAGAACAAATATGAGGTAAGTTACATGAAGACTTCGCTACGTACGTACATTGTACGTAGATTTTGAAAGTTACAAGTGGCAGATTTGCATGTAATAGTTCAATCTACAAATTTTCCTGTAGGTTGCAGAAGTGAAAAATGTTTATGACGTAGTTGATGAAGCAGAATATGAGGAAAAAGTAAATGACAGATTGAGGGATGACTGGATTATTGATGATGGCACAGGTTAGTTACTATTTTAATCAATCCGCTAGACTTATGAATTCGCGAAGGAAAATTTGTTCAAGTGTTGTATGATTGTGAAGGATACTGTGAAAATGGTTTGGAGCTGTTTGACGATGACATGGATGATGAGGAGGACGCCTCATGGAGGAAGGGGTCCAAAAAAGGGAAGAAAAGTGATAAGAATCCAAAGAAAAAACTAACAAAAGAGGAGAAAGAATCAGCCAGAGCTGGGTTTCAAAATGTGAGGGACATGCTGTCAAGTATGCCACAGAAAAGGAAACGACAGGATAACGGGGAATCTTCTACGGCCATGGATGTACAGGATGACTTGGGGGACCTCTTGCAGGAGTTGCATGAAGAGAAGAAACCGAAAATTACCCCGACCGCATCGAAATATGTGGAGATGGTGAAACCAAAAGAGTCATTGTTGGAAACAGCTAAAATCAAGGAATCGCCGTTTGCGTCCACATCGAAAGTCATGGCGAAGAGGAAATTCCAAGCTTTCAAAGTTACAGAACAATCTGCAGTACAGGTCAAGTTCGAGCAAGAGGATGAGCCCGCCATGATTGATGTTCATGAGGATGACTCATTTCCATCAACATTCCCCGATGATGATGATGATATTCTTCTGATGTCGTCCACTGTGGAAAATAAGGATGAGGCTATTGTCAACCCTGAAGCCAAACAAGCGGGTAATGTCAAGCCGAATGGAGTGAAGAAAATAGAGGAGTCTATCAAGCAAGAAGCTCCGAAAATCTCGTACAATGTGAATTCTATGAGTGATTTCCAATCGTACGTTAAACCAGAAGTTCAACCCCAGGTTGTTGATGGCTCAGACACTGGCCTCTCGGCAATGCTGACTACGAATTCGGATAACAAGCAGGTACTGACACTTGAAAATATATGCATGTGGGAATAGTGGAAAAAAAAAATACACAAATCATTTTGCGGACATTTTTAGGTGCTGAATTTTTACTGGTTGGATATAAACGAGGAACCCAGAAATCCTGGATCCTTGTACGTTTTTGGTAAAGTAAAAACTTCAAGTACTCACTTTGCCAGTTGCTGTGTTGTTTTAAAAAACGTTGACAGAGTTCTATACATTCTTCCGAGAGACAAGGTATCGCATTCATATACAATGACCATTCGAGTTTTAAAATATTTGGTCACCGATGTCGTATTTTCAAATTTGCTTTCAGGATGAAGATGGGAATGAGATCACCCACAAGCATGTATACGATGAGCTGAATGATGTAGTGTTTCCTCGCTTCAA
Source organism: Akabosia matsudoensis (assembly GCA_019593645.1). Lineage (NCBI taxonomy): Eukaryota > Metazoa > Arthropoda > Collembola > Entomobryomorpha > Paronellidae > Akabosia > Akabosia matsudoensis. The sequence goes on along the minus strand of VICI01000047.1, from coordinate 74,618 downwards.
GATATCAACTTTCAAAATCAGAAAAACCGAGAAAAAATATTGCTTTGGGTTGCCTGATGTTCCTGCATACGCTGATTACATAGAAGTTAGATATTCGGTAAGAGTTTCCACTTAAATTCCATTGCGGTATAATTCCAGCATAGTATTTTGTTATTGACTCAACAAATTAAATTTAATATTAATATTTTTATGCTGATCAGGGAACTCATCAACCGCTTCCAAGCGATTTGCAAGGAAATACGTTCTCTCGAGTTTTCGGATCCTCGTCACCACTGATGGAGCACTTTGTATTGGAGAAACAACTTAAAGGTCCATCTTGGCTTCAGCTTACAAATCCAAGACAGGTTGAAAGTGGTCAGCAACAGTCATGGTGTAAATTTGAGGTAATACGCAGAGACATGATCGGTCTATATTGTGTAGAAAGAAATGCCTTACTGTCTGTTTTAATTTAGTTTGTCGGGGAAGTGAGGGATCTAGCTATTCATCCTGAGAAGGAGAAGATGGTATGTCCACCGTTAGTACTAGTGTCGATGAATATTCAAACAGTTCCAGATCCCTCATCTCGGAAGGACACGATAGTGGCAGTTGGCGTCGCCATCAACAGAAAATACGAAATCAATTCCTCTCATTCTTCAGATGGACTCTTTCATGACCATTTTATAAGTAATTATCGTTTAGTTTGCAAGGTTCTCAAAACAAAATAGATATATCACGTGTTTCTCCTTCATATGATTTCTTGGCGTGCAGTGCTCAACAAAGCCCCTGGTTCTGTGTGGCCCTTCGACATCGACAAGTACATGAACAAAAATACTTTGAAGCTGGATTCGGAACGGAGCCTTTTGGGAATGCTTTTGGCGAAGCTACAACAGATCGATGCAGATGTATATGTGGGACATGACCTAAGCATGGATTTACTTTTATTCCACTTGATTAGTCACAAATGTGCTAATTGGTCCAGGATCGGCCGACTAAAACGATCTTCACACTTGCAAAAGGTACAACTGTCAAGATTTTCAATAGTAACGTGTATGTTTTCATTTCCTGCTTCATATTATAGAGTGGAAAAATGCTCGACTACAAAGCCCTCATAGCTGGAAGACTTCTATGTGACGTAAAAGTATCTGCCATGGAGTTGATTCGGTCCAGGTCTTACGACGTTGCCAGTTTGGCGTCGCAAGTACTGGGAATGAAAGAAGACGCTATACCAACCTATGTTGGCTCCGATATTAGAATGTTTTTTGATAGTTCGGAGGGAGTCAGACATTTTATTGGATGGACAATGGAGCAATGTTTGATCAACTTAAAACTTGTAAATCAATTACAAGTACTGCCTCTTGCGATGCAAATTACTGCTATTGCTGGTAAGCTATGGTTCCTTGAAGCCATTAAATTTTGAATGCAGGTACTACAAACATTTATCTATCTTGTAATAGGTAATACGTTGTCGCGAACATTGACCGGTGGCAGATCGGAGAGAAATGAATTTTTACTGCTCCACGCTTTCTACACAAGGGGCTACATCGTACCGGACAAATATCAGTGGTCAGGAAAAAAGATCAAAACCGAAGGGGAACAAGAAAAAGCGGGAGGAAAGTCCTCAGGTCCTTCCTATATTGGTGGTCTGGTTTTGGACCCCAAGAAAGGCTTTTACGATAACTTCATCGTCTTAATGGATTTCAACTCTCTGTATCCGTCTATTATCCAAGAATTCAACGTCTGTTTCACAACTTCCTTTTCGGACGAAAATTCGGCATCGTCAGATCAGCAAAAGGGAGTCTTGCCTGAGGAAATTCGAAAGTTGGTTGAAAGTCGAAAGCAAGTTAAACGGCTAATGTCGGACAACATTTCGCCACAGCAAAAGTCTCAATACGATATCCGTCAGAAAGCTTTGAAGCTTACCGCCAATTCAATGTATGGGTGTCTGGGTTTCAAATTTTCGCGATTTTATGCTAAGGAACTTGCAGCTTATATCACAGGTAAGAATTGTCATTCTGCAAAATACGTAGCGTAGATCAAGTTCAAGGGAACTGTTTTTGTATGTAAATCCTAATAGGGAAAGGACGAGAGATCCTTCTGAAGACTAAGGACACGGTAGAGAAAATGGGTTTTGAAGTCATATACGGAGATACTGACTCAATTATGATCAACAGCAATTCTCAAGACCTCAACACAGTTTACGAAATTGGAAGAAAGATTAAAGTGGAGATAAATAAGCAGTACAAGCTACTTGAACTTGAAATCGATGGAATATTCCGTTTCATGCTGCTTTTGAAGAAAAAGAAATATGCAGCGTTGGTATATCAGCCGAAGGCAAATGGAGGTAAGCCTAACACTTCTATTGTATGGACTATTTTATAGAGCAATCACTGACAGTTCACATTGTTTTTAACAGTAGTGGAAACAACACTTGAGTTGAAGGGCTTGGACATGGTTCGTCGAGACTGGGCACCTGTTGCTGGTCAGACGGCCAAGTTGATTCTGGATGAAATCATGACTGAACAGTCGTTAGATGATAAAATTTTCAAATCTGTCAAAATTCTAAACAACGTGGCGGCTCAGCTACGGTCTGGAAATGTTCCTCTGAAAGACCTAATGATCACGAAACAGTTGGCTAAAAATCCGGAAGAATATAAAGATTCTCAGGGACTATACCATGTACAAGTCGCACTGCGAATGAACAAAAGCGGGAAACTGCCCAAAAAATTTAAGAACGGTGATACTGTGTCCTACATCTTCTGTAATGATGGGTTGGCTCATCATTTAATCGAAGTTGGAACCCCAATCATAAAAAATGAAGTTAAAACTGAAGGTGTAAAGGTAGAAGGAGGTGCGGATAGTGATGCATCTGTAAAATCAGAGCCGGAAATATTACAACCAGATCCACTGTACTACTTATCGCAGCAAATTCATCCCGTCGTTTCCCGTATCTGCGAACCAATTCCAGGCCTGGATGGAGCGCATATTGCGGAGTGTTTGGGGATGGACCCTAGTTCATACAGGAGGAGGAAAGTTGTTGAGGAGACCACCGAAGATCAAGCCCTCGGCGAAGAAAGTGAAACTGAGAAGTATCGCAATTGTGAACGGTTTTCATTCAAATGTGCTAATACTGATTGCAAGAACATTATTACGTTCGAGTCACCATTCACCACAATTGCCGATGTAAGGTTTACTTGTAACAAATGTTAGTAAAGAATATCTGTTAACTGTTGCTTTGACTTTTGCAGGGATCCACACTTTTGTCGCTGAAAGTTCCTTGTTCGAAGTGCCAAAAACAGCCGGCAACTTATGTCAACCACATCTGCAACACACTTTCACTGTTCATTAGACGAGTTACGGCACAATACTACAAGGTATGTCCAAAACAAAGTAGGTTGATAGTCTCCTCTCATGTCTTGTATTGTTATAAGATTCACTGGGTTTCATTTCAGAACGTATTTGTTTGTGAGGACCCCAGTTGTACAAATATGGATAGACGAATCCCTGTGAAGCTTTTCAAAGGCTATCCCGGTTGCCGTTGCAAACAGGCATTAATGTATAAGGAATACACTGATTCTCAGCTCCACAAACAGCTCAGTTATCTTTGCTACATTTTTGATGTTACTAAGCACGGAGAGAAAGTAGTGTTTGCGAAGGATGGTAAGGACAAAACTTTCAATTACCTATGCGTACGGCGAGTTAAGCGCAGCCGATCTGACACTGACTGACTTTTATTTCAGATCCGTGTTTGAAAGATTACGCTAAGCTAATGCAAATTGTATTGAGAACCCTCAACCGCTCAGCTTATTCTGAGATCAACTTGGCTCAACTGTTTTCCGACATTATGCCAAATCGTGGTTTACTCTAAAACTAACTGTGAGAATATTATAAAACTGTTCATTGTACATAGATTTACGTTGCTATAAACTAGTGTATCCCTTTTTTGGCGTTTGTATATTCGTATTATTGTATGGATGTATGTGCATTCCCTTTGAACGTGTTAAATTAAATCTGCGCAAATTTTTTATAACTCGCAAGTGCTTATCACTTATTCAGTGGCAATGTGACCCTTCTTCCCTCATGAAAAAATACAGGCCTGTGTTATGGAAACCTCATTTCCTCGTTCATTCTGTTTAGTGAAATTTCAACTCTTTGCATCTGCGCGGAATCACTGCGTGACCACTGCCATGTATAATTAGTAAATCTAAAAACAAAAATAAAAAAATGCCTAAGAAGGGGAGGAAAGGTGCTAAAAAGGGAAAAAGTGGACGAAAGAAGAAGGAGCCTCGGTGTCCAGTAAAACGTCGAAAGAAAGGTCACTTTCTTGAATAAACTTTCAATACACATCAAAACTTTTGTTCAATCGAATCATGATATCAGTAACGTTCCCTATCATCCACAGCGATTAAGAAAAAATGTACTGATGCGATGGACCCGGCTGCAGTTCTCAATACCTACTACATTTGTCACGGAGTACAAGAAATGCTCAAGTTCAGAAAGTTCACATGGAAGAAGAAAAAGAAGTGATAGCGAGTTTTCTAGTTAACTATTGCCAACTCTACTCCACATACGAAGTTTGCCACCTAATGCCTATAGTAAATAAAAATTTTCCGTAGCCCATGCACTATGTCTCAAAGCAAAATCATTGTCACAATTAAATCGAACATTTCATAGACATTGTTTTCTTTCTTGATAGAAGTTATAATAATAATACTTTGTATAGTTTATTATTATTTTTCGAGCGAAGATATATATTGTGTGATCATACACTTGATCGTATCTGTAGTTCAGATATATTCGGGGATAAGACAATAATTTAAAAGTGGGGAGGAGATACAATAGTAATATGTATAGGGAGGTTTTTTCTCTGTAGGGATAAGTTAATTTAAGAAACACACTCCGAAAAACCGAAATGAAACTGTCGACGATATACGATACATATATAGATCATTTCTCTTAAGTTTTTTGTGTTCCTGCCAATTCCCACAAAAACGTACATTCAGATTCAGCCTGAAAGTTGTCATCATACAGAGTATAATAGCCGTAATTATGAGTTTACTCTATTTGTTACACATTTATGTACTTGTTATTATTTGAGTAATATAGTACGTACGTACATATGTGGAAAACATTTAAAATGGAAGCATGTTTATATATGTATAATCGTACTTGTTTTAGAACGTTTCAAAAAATGTCTCGGTGCTAATCTGCATTCTTTTTTTAAAAAATACTCGCTCTGGTTGTCTCAATTAATTAATTCGAGGTCTACAACGACGATTTCACCACCATTGTTTTACACAACCTAAACTTGTAACTTGTTGAACATTAAACAATTAAAATTAAATAGCTCAAAGGATATTTACATAGGAAAAAAATATGATTTTTGTATACAGGTGTGTCGGAGCAAAAGTAGCATCTTAGAAGACCACGTCAGCAACAACAATTTTTGCAGCACCCATAACTAACACATGGAGCCGTAAATGAAAATAAAATTAAAAACTTGACTACGTAATAATAAACAAGTGTACGTTTAAAGTTATAAATATGAATATAAAATATGAAGATGTTGTTGCAAATTGAAATCCATGCCTCAAACAGTATGCATACAAAATATCTATGTTAAGTAACTAAATAACATAAAGGATAAAATTATATATAGCCACCAACGTTTTTAGCTGTCAAATTTGCTAGAATCTAACGGAAATGGCACACCCATCATCACATACATTTATCTCTTCATTGTAACGTTTGTTGACACAAGTTGCTAAAATATATCCTCCAGTATCGTTTCAATTTATAAAAGCAATGTAAATGGATGTTAGCTACCTATTCAGTTTCAACACTGCAAAACACTGACAAGTTTATTAAATTAAAAAAAGTTTTAAAACATGTTTCACGTATATGTTACTTGACTAGCTACATAGGATTAGGAATAATGATCGTATGCAGGAAGCATTTTGTTTTCTGTTTAGTATTTGGAAAAATATTACACTTATGAATGCTTTAGCTGTTGAGGAGTATGTAGTTTAACAGGTTAAAACACCAATTTAAAAAAAGTAGCACGTCACGTATGGACACATTTTTCATTGTATCTGAATTTCTATTTCAGGAGAAAAGAAGCAAATTTCGAATTATGGAGTTCCTTTACAGGGCCACTTTCAGGGTATGATGAGTAGCGTTTTTCTAGTAATGTCAACCCTGTATACGATGCTAATACATTTTAATATTTTTTTCGTAATTCGCTCATCGCATCATTATTTTAGAATATTCTCATAAAATTTTGTAAGTACCAATGCAAAAATCTCAACAGCGTATTGTATCAGTTGTTTCTTTTGTTTTATATCGTTTCGTATCATCGGTAGGGATAATTTCACATTTTGTTTTGGTTTCAATGCGTTTTTTTGGCAAATCATTCACGGAGATCAACAGAACAAAAGAACAACATTCTTGGTATTTATATAAGTGGCATGAACAGGTAAGGGATAACCTCTTTTTAGGAGACACATATTTTTAGTACACAAAGGAATGTAGAAATGTTACGTATTCATCAGTGTTTGGCAGTCTACAGTGTCCGAATATAATATGCTTGTATTAAACAGCAAATCAATAAAAATAATGTACATGACACAACCTTTTTTTCTGGTTTCATTTTTCGTATTTCGTCTCTTACACCGAGATAGAAAAAGTTAACGTAAAAAAAGTACTCATTTGAAATCGACTGACTTCTGTTCTGCTTCATTAAATCGTCCCTGTAGACTTGACATTTTTTTTCTTTGCAGGATATCTTTTTGTTTCGTAGTACATGACTTATTACGTTGAGCATGAGTTTTTTTTTCTTAAAACGAAAATCATAAGAGTAGTAATAACTTTCATCATTTTGTTTTCTCTTATACGCACGTAGTCTGCTATGCAATATTGTATCAATGATGATTGAATGCTATAGAGTAAGTAGAACTATAAGGATTATTCATACGAAATCTTTTCTATAAGGTATATTATAAAGTACCATGTATTAATAATGAAAATTATATACCATGTGTGTATGTAACTTTAGTTCATTCTATGATACTGATGGTAGTATTAATATTTTCGTTTGGTGGAGTTTCCTCACAAAGTGTAGGATAGTCTACTTATTGTGTATTGACATTTGACATACGCATTTTTCCTTTTTAAAAGTTTAAAAGTAAATACGTGTATCTCTAGACATTTTTTAAAAAATCGTTGTGTACCATTATTCTTACACTTATCGACTCAAGTTTGGTAGTACACAATGTTTCAGTTATCCGATAGAACATGACATTTTGTCATAATTACATTTATAATGATTCCAAACCGGTGTATCATTCTTTATAAATGTAATTATTTCATCACACAGTGTATTTTTTGTAGAGTACAAATGTTTACGGCTCATTATCAAATTAACTACGTTATACCACATGTGAGGATAAGTAAAAATGTTTATAAAGTCAACAATATTGCTGCTTAGAAAACGTTTTGCCGTTTGATCTCGTGGTGTCTATGAAAGGAAACCTTTCTTAAATCAAATTATTCATATTGAATAAGCTGAAAATGGAAATAACTCCGATGTTAAAGAAAATGGTGAATTGAATTTAACTGAAAATTTTGTGGTACAACCTGGTTCCCTACTTGACTGCGTTTGAGGGTAATAATAGTACGAAGGTTCTAGTGATTACATAATGATTACAGACTGTAAAATTGTTACATTATGTATTTTTTCAGTTTTGCACTGTGCACACACGAAAAACACTACGTTCTTGATTTTTAATAGAAAACAAGTTTTTTGTCCTCTGATAGTCAACATTATTACTATTTGACAATTATTAAAAGTTTTTTAACTTTCCAAAACCATTCCCCTCTAATTAAAACTTTCGAATTAAAATGAAAAAAACCATCGCAGTCGTCAGTTTATCGTAGTTTTGTTAACCATTTTCTTAGTTTGTTATAGTCATTCAATAAGAATTTTTGTATCTTTAGGCGTAACATTACACGTATTATAATAGTTCTTTATAAACTGTACTTGAAAAGTATATCTATTATTAAAGAAATCTTTTTGTCAATTATTTGTGCATTTATTTGCTTCGCCTTGCCCTTCCACAAGTTACTTCATTTAAGGTATTTCACGTTCGTCGGAGCTGATTTTTCTTCAATGTAGTAATGTAATCCTGTAGGAAATATGCATTTCGGAAGTAAGTAGTAGTTTTGTTGCTGCTAAAATACTTTTGCTTGCGAAGGTATTGTTCCTTTTTTTAAAGTATCCATTATTATTACTAGCATTATCTTTTTTTTCGGGAAGAAGTCATTTCACTTTGCAAGGAAAGATGTTTGTTCAGAGTTTCTCGTTTTCTTTTCCTAAAAATGCGACGCGCACGACAGGACTTTCTCTACACTATCTCTGTAGCTTTGTTATCTGTCCATTTTCCCTACACTTGTGCAGCCGACGGTGGAAACTTTTGTTGTGCTGGTGGTGGGGGAGGCGGTGGGGGATTTAAAAAATCGTCGTAATATCTTGGTCAATAAACCCATGAAACGGGTATCCACTGAGGTTGTGAATGAATCTTTTCCATTGTCGCTTCCAATATAGAGATAGTTTCTTCAATGTCGTTGTTCACTATCACCATATCGAAGAGATGACCGTAAGCTTTCCTGAGGACCTCCGACTCCCGCACCAATCTCTCCAGACTTCCATCAAACTGTATAACGAAACCAGACGTCAAGCATGATTTTCAACAATAACAATAACTATCATTTTAATGCATTTGAAAGTTGGACAAGATCAGCTCTTACATCGGCGACGGTGTTGAGCGCAGGGGCGGCTATAAAGACCACGAATGGGGCAAACTCGCAAGATCTCAGGATTTTAAGAGCTTGCGGTTCCACGTCTAAGATTGCAATTAACCCTGCTTGAACACATAAAATTCATCCATTAGTTTTGCAGTGTATGGTCGTATAAAATTCTGCGATAATAAGCGACCCAAATTCTTTGGGAAGACTTTCTCCACTAGCCTAGCCCTGTGCATACCTTCAGCATGTATTCGTCGAATTGTAGCCAGCTTCGTACCGTACATTGCTTCTTCATGTGTCCCATATTCTAAATATTCGTTAGCAGCAATATCGGACATCATTTTAGCATGAGATACAAAGTAATAGCTACGACCGTCCTCTTCGTCGGGACGCGGCGGCCTCGTTGTATGGGGAATCGGGTATGCATACAGGTCAGGATGCCTGGAAATCAGGCAGTTTTTAATGTGTCTTCTCCCTACTCCGTGGGCACCAAGGAGCACCAAACTTTTCCGTCTAAATGCTGCACATACAAGCATAAGAAGAGAATTTCACTTAAGACTACTCCAAAAGACACACTCAGATAAAGCCTTTCTTTTAGCTTGAGGGAATTTCTTTTTCGTTATTGAACATTTTCTTGTTATTTTTACAGAAAGGAAACTTTAGTTCTTTTTAATATCTTTTGTGACAGGAAAGCATTGTGTGTGGCGATGACTATGACTGTTTCCACTTACATGGTAAACGAACGACTTCTTCGTACGTATTCAATTCTAACGAGTCAAACACCGCATTGTGTTTGGCAGAGTACTTATCCTTTTTATCTTGTTTCTTCTTCTTGCCGAAAAGACTACAGCTAATTTTGTCGTCCCCGTTGCTTCCATTCGCGTCGAAATTAAGTAAACTATTCACTCCGTTATTACTCAAGTTTTTGCCAGGTTTGCTCCCACTCGAGCTTGACTTTGAGGAATTCGCTGCTTGAATAGCTCTCCGTTCTTGAAGTTCCGGTGACGGTATCAGCCCTGCCGTGTGGCCTAGCGAAGCACCGGAAGAGGTTGACGAGGTTGAGGAAGCAGACGTGGCAGGCGTATCCAGTCTTGCTTGCCACCAGTGAGGATCATCCTTCGAAATTACTTGTAAAATATCTCCAATTTTGAAAGCAATCCCAGCTTGTGCGCATGGAATGAGGTCATCCTCAAGGGGATCATAGTCAAACAGGGCTCGTACAAAAATCTAAATAGACGAACAGATTGCTCTTTAATCATTTCCCATAAAAGTCGTATAGCGTTATTTTAGACACGCATATGATTTCGTTACTAAACTTGATCGAGTTTTAACGCTTGATTGGGCAAATCAGTAACTAAAACAGCCATGCAATACAGAAAAACTGCTAACAGAAAGTTATAGTGGTAGTGGGTGAGCGAATAGATTCCACATGTTTGTAAACAAATTATTAAGCAAACTTGGTCATTTGCAAAACAAAAACGGCTATAGGTACTCAGCTACTAGACCGATTTCTGGTTTCATCAACTTTCTCTTCCTTTAAGAATGCTCTCCGAGAAATTCTCCCCAAGCATGAATAAACTTACCAATCACCACTTCGTAAACAATCTATTTGGAACTACGAAAGCGTAACGTATAACATACGTCTTCCATTTTCTCATTAAAGTTTTTTTTCTTCTTTTTAGCCATAATATCCTGTGAGAATAAAGTTGAGATATGAGAACTAGATGAAATCTTAGTCTTAGATGAAATATGGCAAAAAGATGGAATATCGTATTAGAGATAGAGAAAAAAACAAAAGTAGAAACGGATTCCGAGGGAGACTCCTGACTTCATAGCGATAAATATATTTTCCTCCTATAGTAGTTGTACAAGAGCAATTACACCTTGGGAGAGTTTATGACTACGTGTGACCTTAATACACTGGTCAGTGAATGAACCACACACGTAAAGTACCGAGTGCTGACTGGTTTGATTGCTAATAAAGGCAGAAATTGTTGGTCGATTAAATAGTTTTTATGTAACATTTAAAAGCATTTAAATTCTGGAGAAACTTGTTAAATTGTCTTATGCTAAGTGATGGCTATGTAAAATTAAAGCACTTTCCCTTTAGACAGACAGTCGGACAATGAAGCCTTCTTTCGAAAACAGTTTTCTATACTTTCACAGTAATCTGCAGTGCCCTGCGAAAAAGGAACCTAAATTTTTGCAGACAAAAATTGAGAAAATTCTTCCTAAAAAAGTTTTTTTCGGAGACGTGAGAGAAAAAAAGTATGCGAAAACATAAAAGAATGGCTTGAAATCCCGAGAAAAAAACCGTTACACACCGACTAAGAAGCAAAACAAACACTAACTTGAGTACGGATAGAGTACGGTTTAGTTTTGCCATAAAAATCCTCCCATAACTCTCAATCTCAAGTTCTAGTTACAATGATGTGAATATGGCAGAATATAGGATATCAAAAATTTAATCGGTACCAACAAGAAGTCGGCCGTTTACGATAACTCTACGTGGTAAATAGACTCGTTGAGGTCTGCCGATTTTTCGCTACATTGCCTTTCTTCTTACAACTAGAAGCATTTTCCTTACATAGTTTGCTTAATTTTATTTTTTTAAAGTCTCATATCATTGATACACATGATTACAGCCGATTAGATAAAAGTTAGAAAATGAATATGTGTCAAAAGTAACAAATGATCTGAGGTTGAACTTGAAGTTAGTATGCAATATGCGTCTTACTTTTTTTTGGCTTTTTACTTCTAAACTTACTAATAAAGAATGAAAGTAAGTGCTTAATGATATATAAGAAAGTTTTCCCCTGTTATAAAGCATCAAAATTGTCTCTCCTCTACAGTTTCGAGGAAAAATATAGTTTGGAGAAAGATCATCGATCCAAACTTGGACAATTTTTGTACTTGGACTATTTTCCAGTTCTTTTCAAGTTGACCTACTCCATGATGAAGTTGAGAAAGCGATGGAAGTGGAAATAAACGTTGCAAAATTTCATCTCATTTGTAACTAGAGAGAAAGGTAGTTTGGAAGGTAAGTACTATGTCATTTCGTGCACATACATCTTGTATATGGACGTCCTTTCTAGTGACAGAAGCATTTCTCCTCAAAAAGTACCGCATTTTTCAAACGCGACATACAAAATTTCTGTTTTTCTGTTAAGAATGCATACCGTAAAAACAACAGTTTTAGAAAACAGGGCTTGCCTCAGCTACAGGGCTGAGTTCAAGGATACACAGAAGCATGTATATTTTGTTTCAGCTTGCTACAAAATTTCTATTTAAAAATACAGTTTTCTCGTAGGTCTCGTTTTTATAAGGTCCCACAAAAAAAAAAATAATAAATTGGCCATATGTAGTTACATAAGCTTTTACACTTTCATGCATGCTTAATGAATGAAAAAAAGAGATTCGTAAAGTTGCAGTTATAAAATTATTATGGGATAAAATAGAATGATCGTGCATAACAGCATGACAGCGACATGAAGGATGGGTGACTGAAGCGGGAAAATTGTTTTTTTATGGGTCTATATAGAAGTGAAAGTTGGAAAAACAAGCCAGAGCACACATTAATTTTAATATGTTGATGATGATGATTGTGATTATGAAAGTCACTTACTAAGACTGGTTCAGGGTTAATCCGGAACAGCTAAGCATGAAGTACACAGACAGAGACAAATGTAATGATTATTTATTAAATGAAAGGATGAACATTGCGAAGAAGATTTTTTTTTTCACACTGTCCATAATATTTTTCTAAAAAATAAAGATACATAATAAGTCCCTTGACGCGGAACCTGTAAATACTCTGTGGAAGTACAAAGAGGAAAGAGCGTTTCTTGTATGCCGTTATATATGCTTTAGTGAAAGCTACCATAAAACTTTGAACAATAAAAATTTACTCTTTTTTCTTTTAAGCACACTCTAAATGAGCCTCTTTGTATTCTTGATGTTTGTTCCCTTTTCATGTTTAAATACATAAATAAATAAAAGTAGAGAGAAAGCGCGAGAGAAAGGGAAAGAAAGAACTGCTTCTATACTTCCATGTTCCGACAACAAACAAGATTCATTTCACCGGAAACATAGAGGCTACTTGATTGAAGAGAAAGTTTTGCGGCATCTTTAATATGTTTTTACATATTCCAGCATATTTAAGTTGACATGATGCAATACAGGCATAGAGAAGTGGATATAATTGACCCCTTTTAGGTCTTACGCTGCCTCTGATGCTAACTTCATCAAACTCGTGCACGCCTGCATGCGAGTAAACGATTTTTTTTTTCTTCCTGAAAATCGTGCACGAGTTTGATCAAGTTAGCATCACAGACAGGCAGTGTACTTATTATTCTTACAAATATTTTTCTTGCAGGTCAATTGCAAAGTAATTGGTAGGATAGTCTCAATGAAACTTGCAAGACTCAAACACTGAATTATGGTAATGCCTACAAACTTTCACTTTTTTTTGCATTAAATCTTCGTTTGCCAAATAATATTCGAACCTATTCTTTGTATTTTCGATTTTTCAAAATGGCTGCATTATCAGAAACACTAAAAGAATTTAGTTTAGGATTGAGACATTTATAAATGGCTTCCAAATACAATGTATCTCTCTCCTTCCGCAATCTCCGCATTAATAGACACTAAACAAATATTTATCCATATGTAAATTAAAAAGACTTACCTCACATGGAGGTGGGTTGCTCCGGTACGAGGGAACTATTTTGAAAGTGACCGATCCACGGGCTTCTCTCTGTAAGCACAACAAAACATCGTACCCTTATATTTTTTTGCAGCACACTCATCAAGCATTTTTGATAGAAGCCAGATATGATATCACATCAGTGAGTCTGAAGCTTCAAAGGGTACAGACTAATGAGCCACAGCGGAGTTTACGACACCAGAGGGTGACCACATCATATAACACGGGAAAAGAAAGATAATGATCACATAAAATGGGCACGAATGGAAAGCCAGTGGTTTCACCCAATCAACCCAAGTGATGTACAGTTGCTCTTGGGATGTCAAGGATGATGCAAGACGGAAGGATCACGTCTAATGATGTGATCGAGCATACATTATTATTATTATAAGTATTATTATAAAGTGTCGTTGTTATTTCAGTGTACAGTCACAGGCATGGGCGAATTTGTATGCTGAATGGCTGCATTCAGCCCACCGTCTGTACAGTTTAGCTTAACTATATTTAAGATCCGTTAAATTGTAATAAAATTGTTTAACCAATAAGAAGAAGGTTTAGGAATACCAACAACAAAAATTGTTTAAGCTTACCAACATAGTTTGCAACTGATCAACAGTTTGATTGTACACCGGAATCCCATTAATTTCTCTGATCTCGTCACCGACATGGAGAGTTGCTTGTCGGTGTATCATTCCTCCATGGAGGATTCTCGCAACCAGGCACCGTCCTTCTTCTGTCAGTCGTAACGTGATTCCCATCGGCTCATCAGAATTCTTCTGAAACTGGACCAGGCGCACCCGAGTCACTTGAGCTTGTTGTTCCAGGTCACTCTCCGGTTCATCGTTCACTCCATTCAGGTATGGATAAATTGCGGGTGGAGTGACACGAACAGCATCATCCCCATACACCTCATGTACCGCAACATCATGCGCTTGCAGTACACCCTGGTAAAGAAATACAAACCAAATATTAGGTTTATGTGTACATAAATACTCAATACTCATTGTTATAGGTATGTGTCAACAGTTACAAAAGGGAAAACATAACAGCAACAACAACAGCATTTAATTTGACCAGGATTTTGTGTAAACATAAGTTACAATACAATGGATGCTCAACCTTGCATATCCACATTTGCAAGTATTTCTTGGGATTTGCCCTCAACGTCATTACTTCCTTACCCGATAGGAGCGGTCACGATTTTTTGCAGCATTCCATCTCTAAGCTTTTTCTGCTCTCCTTTTAGATGGTTTAGGCTTGACAAAGAATAATGTAAGCGGGCTCCCTCACGCTTAATTTAAAACAAAGAAATTGCAACGGTCTGTGTACTTTCACATTATTTTCTCGTCATTTCCTTTTTTCTCTTTTTTGTCCTCTTAGCTATTACTCATTCTCTAGCTGCCATACAGTTGAAAGAAAAAAAAGGAAAAAGTCTCTCATTTTTATTATATTCTGTGGCCATGTGCAAATGTAACGTACTCCTTGTGAATTTTTGTCGAGGAAGTACCAACGCATAGAGCACATTTGTGCCACTGGATTTCATCGGACCCATTTTCATATCATCATATATACCTTGTCTCTATTATGCTTCATGCATCACTGCTCTTTCTTTCAACATAACAAGAACAGCTACTTTAACTAGTCACACATGCATCGTCTGAAAACATCTCTCACTAAGACTTCTTCCAAAGCAAGTTAACTTGACTGCTGATAGGAATTTCTACAATAAGAGAAAGTATACCTTGTGATACTAAATTACAACAACATCCGCCTCACAAATGAAAATATCCCTAGAAAACATTTTGAAAGAAGTGAAAGCCAGCAAAACAAGAGGAATGGATCTGGCAACTCAACTTCACTAACCTAAGCGAGATTCTGAGACCATTCTACTTAAGAATTCAGCCATCATATGCATACCAATGTGATCAGTTCTTTTACTTTCGCCTTTAAGTCATTCCGTATTACCATATACTGAAGAGTCACTTCCCCCTATCCAGAAACTTAACAAAGTATTTCGTTTCTTGTTCTTCTGTACTGGACTTGTTCTCCACCTTTTACTCTCGTATCGAAATTCGCACAGTAGATGTTGTCGATCAGAGTGGCTTATAGAGTCAAATGCTAAAACCACCAACAACTAAACCAGTAGAAGCAATTCAACTTTCATTTTCCTTCTATCAGTACCACCAGTTTCCTAATAAGTTTTTTTTACATTACCTCAGAACGACAGAACGTGTAAAGCATATACACTACAATGTAGGAAAAAGTGTAATGATAAGAACAGAAAGATGAAAGAATAAAGGGGAAAAGCGAGCGAAATCAGTAATAAAAAGAAATTTCTCAATTTTGCGCTTCCAGCACAACCTGCTAGGGTAGTAAAGGTTACTGCTGTACTGCTTTAGTACATTTACCGTTAGTTTCCCGAAGCAGACATGTGTTCACCTCTGCGGGACATTATTGTTGTATGAAGAACAAATGGCTACCGAAGTACCGGTTTACACACATTTCATGCAGTTTGTAAAAAATATAAACGAAAATAATGAATGTCTCTGATGATAAGAGGTTTAGACAGGCGATCCGAAAAAAGACACTCTCCACACCATGGAATCTTGTTTCGATGTTACTCTTGTTGTGTCATTTAAACTATAGGCGTAAAGAAAGAAGTAATACGACCATTAAAATACATGTTACAAGCTGTATAGCTGTAAACTGTGCAACATTTACAGTAAATGGTTATTGTACGAGGTATACATCGTTTTTAAAGGGGAAGAAACCCCCATAATAACAATGAAGAAATAAGGTGAACAGAGATGAAATTGGAGCAGAAGAGGAAGGACAGAGGAAACCGACGAGAGTGAAGTACAAAGAGAAAACGAGAGAAAATAAGCAAACTAGGCTTGCATAACGTTCCTCGTATCTTCTGAATCGTACGAAATGGAGCTAAATGGTTACCTCGTGTATCTCGTAAAAAACACATGAAAATCATTTTGTTTCTAGCACCGACATTGCTGTACAACAAGAGACTACAACATTCTTTTTTAATGCTACACCACCTGACATTCTTCCTTAAAACTGTACACACCTTTCAGGTACATCGCACTATTCTCCAAAAAAGAGGAAAACACAAAAAAGATGAGATTGGTACACACACAAAATTAGCTCACATGAATAAGAACACGTTCTTTTTGTCACTGCATTGCACCGCTTCTTTCATACTTCATGCTGCATTCTCTTGAGCTGTATGATGAAAACAATAAACTGAAAAAATGCTATGCATCCTGAATCCTGTTAACCTTCGCCTCTTTTTCATTCTTCCTAAACAACGTACTAATTTTTAAGTAACCGCAAACAATCATTTTTAACCCACCCACAACTATACATTCTCACATAGTTCTTGGTAATTCTATACAGACATTGGTGGCGCACGATAGATTCATAATGTTTCTTGTTATAACACGATTTTTATATGACAGAAAAAACGGATACATACTCGCGAAGCTATTGCAGTAAAACTGACGCAGCGACAATGTACATAAATATAAATACCAATCAGGAAATCAAATTAAGAACAAAGCAAAGCAGGAATATTTGCAGAAGCAGTACTATGTAAAAACTTTGGTTTCTCTAGATTGCGTTCTACTTTTTTTCGTTCCCATTAAAAAATATCGACAGAGTGCAATAAATGAACGATTTTAGCCCCTAAGAATGCTGATAAGCGAAAGAGAAAATGGAATAGGATATTGTAAGATTCCTTTTTCCGTTGGAAATTTTCTGTCATCATTTCAACTCCACGATATACTGGATAGATCTTATCACTATAACAGATTCAGAGAGGCATAATTTGCAGATGAAAACTCAAACGTAATATACATGCTTGTAATTGTTTGGAACCCACAACACAAACTCTCCATAAGTTACATAAGCCTGGGAGCACTCTCTGAGCAGCGCCCCCAGACATAAGCAACGAAAAATAGTTGTATAAGAGAACTACCAAACAATGTTTAAATCTTTGTAACACACGTACATACATGGAATTGTATATATATAGTATATTTTAGACGCATTTCTCCCTTTAAAAATATGTACACTGAGTTGAAGTTGTAACATTAACCTGGCTCTATTTTTGGAGCCGTTATGCATCTCAAAAGGCTCATTTTAAGTCCATTCTGGACGTAATTTACCGAGGTTAGCTTGTAAAAAACCTTCGTCGTGTAACTAGAAATTTTCTGAGTTTTCGATTCTTCCTGTGTAGAGAGGAAGAGAGTAACTAAAGGAAAGGAGAGAATTTCTCCGGCGGATGGAAGACAACATCAATCGGCACAAGTATTCCGATAAACAGTAGAATACAGATAACGTAACGCGGTGGTTAAAATTGCAATAACAGCCTGCACGTCCAGAGTCCAGGCAATTCCGGTAGAGAAGACAAAATACTATTTAAATCTCTTAGAGCCCTCACAAAATATGAAAATAGAGAACGAGAATGTGGAGTGTGTATTAAACAAGGACTTGGATAGGATCTCAAAGGACAGAAAATACCAAATGAAAAAACAATATTACATAGTGGGGGAAACCCAGAAGTTTGGTATTGCAACACAACATCCCTTTATTTGAAGATGGTTCCGTTTCTCATCGTATAAAATACGTTCAAATATTTTGAAAACTCTCTGTGCCCTATAACTTGCGTTTGAAAATAGAAACTATGCTCTCCCCACAACCATGAAAATCCTACATTCTCAGATATACAGATATTTCATGATGTGTCTTGGCATGCCCGGTGCAACCCTCACGAGGTTCCAATAATTTTTAAAGAACATATAGGATTACTCCGCTAGAAGGAAACACGATTAGATCTTAAGAAAAATATCTTTTGTGAAAGAATGCAGTTGGGCAAAGGAAGCAAAATGGTTTTAACTTCACTAATAGTTATCTATATATAGAATTAATGCCGCTGAAATATTGGTGCAAACATTAAGTACCGGAAAACCGTACACGAAAAGGTATCTGAGCAAAAATAAATTAAAGGCAATTTTAGTGTTATTTCGTGAAGGGCTCGAGGTGGATGTGAAAGTAATAGTAGGATTTAACACTACTGCATGCATGTATACAAGTATAAATGACACGGAAGTGAATGGAATGGAATACATTACTCAGAATTTATTCTGTTCTCAGTTTGAATGTATATACATTAAAGAAATGCATAGATGAAGAAAGTTTTGTATTTCAACGGGTGAGCCATCAGCCTTCCAGTATGTGTTAGTAACGTGAATTTTTTGCCAAGAAGCTAGTCAACCGGACGGACATAGTAGTGTTTTTTTACTAACAAACAGTAGACCTGAAGAAACCGGATAAATACTGATAGTCGTGAGCTTCAAACTAGTCCAACTTTCCTTCCAAATTAAATCTTTACCAAGAAATACTGAATGCATATAGCTGCCTCTTTCCTTGATTCTACTTGCTAGTAATCTTTTCACTGTATATCTTGAAAGTAAAAATGTACTTTAAATCTACAATGTGCTCATCCTAACTAAACTTTGTGTTAAGCGTTGGAAAGTACGGAATCCTAATAGAAAAACGAAACGCATCCTACCATTCATTGGATTTCAAGCTCCTCATTTTTTCCCGTTTTTTCTCTGGAGTTCGCCTTCTTTACCTCTGTTTCCTTCCCCCTTCATTTTCAATACATCCTTTCGTCAGCTCAACCGCTCCATGACCCATGCATAGAGATACGTTTTATATTCTTTTAATCACTCATGATAAGCTTTGTTGAGTCGACTTCTAAGTAAATAATATACTTCTCCGTCTACGAGGTGAGGACAACGATAATGCTAATGTAAACATATCTTTCAGCCTTTCCACTATCATCTCTTCCGCTAACGAGCTAAAGTACGAAATGTGGCGAATTGATACCACTGCTTCTCATACATGTTGGAGCACACTTTTTTACTTTTAGCGCTCGGTAAACCAATACGTGTATAGCATCTAATGAATACCTTTATATGAGCATCAAGATCTGCCCGGTAACAACAACACAATCATGTAAAGGAAACGAAAATTTTATAAGAAAAACCTTTTACGCGATAAGGAATCCCAATATTTTTTTGCATTTACTAACCTAAACCTTACAGAAGACATTTACTCACTTGACGAGTAAAAGGGAACTTTTTATGATTTTGTCAGCCTTATATCTCTAATGGATATACTCTTGATAATGTATCCTTTATAACTTCTTTTGCTTTACAATCTGATGATCCTCACTTTCATTCCTCTCTCTGGTATTTTGCATTCAGAGAGACCAGTAGACAGAAAGATGTTAACATACGATGCATGCCGACCATGGTGTTACTCTCATGTTGAGATGCAAAAAGTGAACCCATTTTTGGTATGCTGGCTCATAAAAATGCATGAACGATGTGGAAAAGTAGGCGATTTTCTTTTCTTTTTTTTTCACTTTCTCACTGTCTGTGTCTAAGTTGAAAGAAAACGTATGTAATGCATTTTTCTTTCTTTCTGTCAGTGGTCTACCTGATCCTTCATTCACTTTCGTTCCGTTTCCTTTGTCGTTCTCATCACCCAAATAAGGAGGTGTTGATTGTCTTTTCTCTTCATTATTAAAAATAAAGGGAAGGTAGAAAGTGATTCTTTCTTGTTATGCCTTGAGCATGTTCCACGACTGAAACGTCCAGAGATGAAACAAATGTTGTGGAACAACATGAAAGTGTCATAAAATACAGATTCAAACATAGTCAGTGTCTTAAAAAAACAAAACATACTTTTAACTTGCATAATGTCTCGTGTAAGACACGCATGTAGGGCCAGCAATAACATTCTAAACAATAGACAGCCGAGATGGGAGCAGAGATACACGAGACTGGAAAAAGCCCTCTGAATTGAATACAAAGAATCGCTGAGAATAAAATAAAAAGACTTTTTCATACACTGTCAACTATGTCACCCGTGCCGTGCTCTCTTTTCGTTGGGATCATAGATAAGAGTAACCTATGGCATAAAGCAAAGTCAAGAAACAAGCAAGAGTGAAACAGTCAAGACAAGCAGCCAGACACATACTTAGATAGGGTTGTAACAATGAAAATAGTTCCGTGAAAAAAGACAAAAAAAAAACTAGTATGAACTTTCATTACACGCGTCCTTCAATATACTCTGGTCGACCAGAAACATTCAAACATTTTAGGGACGAAAAAGACCCCAGGCCACGTAGTCTTATTTCACATCGTTTTTTCTTTTTGCTCAAACAAACCAAACATAATATACCGAAAAAGATCACATACCCTCACCGCTCCTATTATTACCATTTTCTCGAAGAAAAAGATTGAAAAGACCAGGAAAAGCGGCTGGCGTTGGTGACTAAGAAGAATGAAACCAGAAGCCGAGGTATATGGAGTAGTAAAAATCTTAGCTGTGCCGTCCTGGCTGGAATACTGCTCGTCCTCTTCAAGAAACTTGGAGAAAAAAGGTTGATAGAGGAAAAATATTAAGAAAAAGAAATTGGGCACGGGCAGAGCCAAGAAACAGTCACTTTCAGAGACGCAACGTTATCACGAAACAAGGTATGGGCGAACCGTATACAAGAAAAGAAACATTTCCATCTCAGATATCCTCTAAAATTGCAAGTAAAATATATGTTATACTGAAATGAGAGAACTCTAGTGCAGGCTAGTATAGGGACATATGTGCACACGGATGTCCATGGAAGAAGACAAGTGAAAGACCTACAAATTTGTACGGCCAAGAGAAAAAACGAAAGGATGAGAAAGTGAAACTATAGTGAACGAAAAAAGAGAGGGACGAAGACAACGAAGAGTCATCACATCACACACATCTCTCTCTACCCGACGTACTATCTCTT
Source organism: Akabosia matsudoensis (assembly GCA_019593645.1). Lineage (NCBI taxonomy): Eukaryota > Metazoa > Arthropoda > Collembola > Entomobryomorpha > Paronellidae > Akabosia > Akabosia matsudoensis. Next base: position 53,274 of record VICI01000047.1, on the reverse strand, counting down.
GTTCTCCAACTTTCTATGTGCTCGTGCTTCGTTTCTTTCAACCAGCATATCATCGTCATTACAGAAAAGAAAGTAGTTTGATCAACTAGTTCAGACGCGAGCCAAAATGTGGATGCATTCAGAGCGGAATATACACGTATAAACAGCACATGCACATCTCCTTTTCTGGCATTACTATCAGAATAGGCAAAGAAAAATGAAAAATGTAAAAAGCCGATTGAGAATGTTGAAATGAGCTTATAATGCTAATGTAATGTATGTAGTAGCAACTAAAAAAGCAACTCTCTGTCTCGCATGCTGAGGATGAAGAGCTCTTCAGCTAACTATTAACGCTCTTGGCTGTGTTTTCTAAAAACGATGATAGTTGTAAAACATTTGTTATTATTGGTCAAAGTTATTCGGTAAATCTTAAACCCTGTCATCATTCACAATGCCAAACAGTTCTTATGTAGGGTAAAAAACCTATACCGTAATAATATGAGATAGTTTTGATCAACTCTTAATTTGATTTTGAAACGCAAAAAAATAAATTAAAACTTCACTATGTCTTGTTTGGTGAAAAGGCTCCTAGAATTTCTCGATCGCTGAAAAGTATTGTATCTCCTGCCGTAGCAGTCCAGAATAAAAAAAAATCCGCGTGCTCGAATTGTTGCTTTGCAAAAAAATGTCGATTGTACAAACTCAACATTCATGTAGGAACATGATTTCGGCAGAAAAAGAAAAGCTTTTGTTGGTTTGCGGTTGTTGACTTCACCGAATCCTGATGACGAAAGTCTATAGCTAACTGAAAAGCTGTATTTGATTTAGATGGACAAGCTAAGTTTGAAGCTGAAATGAAAAATGGGAATACAACTGAATTCCACCGCAGTTCTTATCTATATTCTAAGCCTTACAGATTCAATAGGGAGGGAGAATTCTCACAGCAAGGTAATAATAATTAACTACCCTAGGCATTGTTTGTGGGGAGCACGTACTGGTGAAAGATGGTAGCTGCGATGGACTAGCAATAGAAGCCAGAGCCATTACTTGAATATCTGATCACCGTGATAGATAACAGGTATGTTTGTTTGTGTACTGCTTTAAAGCAACTATAATGGTGCTTAGGCATCAAACAAAATTTCCAGTCTCTTTTTCATTCTTTCCCATCAAAAAGACTGCAAACCTACTAAACTGACTTGAGGAAATGAAAGTTCGACCATGCGGTGGCGTGTGAACTGATGTGATGCCATCCATGCTACCTTCGCGTATACAAATTATACGTTTCGCTGGAGAATGAATCGTTATAAGGAATAAAATATTGGATACGAACGCTTTCCCTAAGCGTTTTCCTACCAAGCGCCGTGCAGAAATGTGTGTGTCAAACTAAGCCATGTCACACAGGAGGTAGGAAAAAAGAATGTATCTGTACAAAAGGGTTTCCCATCTCTTCACCAGCTGAATACATAACTTAACACATACATGCATTACCAAGGAGACGGCCTTCGGATGCTGAGCCGCCTTCGTGGATCCCTAAGGTATCGATCACTCCTTCTGAAGCCCGGAAAACGTACTCTACTTTACTTTCTCTTCTCATGTCTTGTACATACTTCACTTCTAGAGCATTACTAGCATTTGCAGTACATAGTCTCAACAACATACTCCATGCTTTTCCTCTTTTCAGCAACAACATTACTCCGTTTTTTTCTCCTGTTCCTCATACCACTACAGTATCCACGCTTTTTCTCGTCAATGTATAATCACAGCATAAGCAAGGCGAGAGCGAGCGCATGGCTCAACCTTCCGCAGAGCATTATGTATATCAAAGGATCCCATAACCTATGCAGCCACACATATATTATCTCCAATCTTACTTGTCTCCTATCTCCCTAACCATTTTATTTACTAGCCGTCATCATCGTACCGAATAAAACGTAGCGTTGGAGTATTATATTTGTTGCGGTGTAGTATTACTGTAAAAACAACTAGTATTCTTTTATGAAGGTGGGTTTTCCTTCGCAATATTGTCGCTAGTATAACAAGAGACATCCCAGTTGTTTCATGTGCTTCAGGCTTTCTTGTTTCTCGACAAACACAAGCATAAGCTACGACAAAACTTTTTATTCCTCAAATTACAGGAGAACTGCGACAGAAGTAAAATGTAATGTTAATATGTAATGCGTTCGGCAGTCTGATAATTTACTAAAGGGAATATTATATAACTATAAGCTGCTTTCACCCACGTTATAGTTGAATGCATATACATAAGGGACATGGGTATAGTACTTACGGAGTTGAATTTGTTTGAACTGCAAATGTTTTTCCTTTGCAGAGAAAAACCACGCAACAAACTTTTAAGCTGTACTTTTCCAAGTACATTCATTCAAATCATTGTCCACGTCGGTTTTAACCCCGCACCAAGAAGTGTATTTATGAATATGACTTTGGTAATGGTACCATTGTAATATATTTTATGACGCGGTCGACTATAACAAAGCTTCGTCTTCTTTTAAAAAACGTCTTTGGCATAAAGAGCAGCAGGGGCTCAGCAGGGTAAAAGATGTACCAATAACGCATGTTAGTAAACGATAGTAGACGTTTTGGACAGGAAAAAATCACCACCTACGAGAGTCATATCTTAACAGAAGAGAAGAGTGTTTGGTGGCGTACACGAAATATTTCACGCATCAGAATCCTAATCCTTAAATAATCATCGGGTTTCATTAAATCTATACTCATATGCCTTAAAATCGTCACATAAGCAATACAAACCATGCTGGTAAAGTTGTACAGAAACTGTGTTTACAGACAAGCTCATCTCATAAAATGATCCGTAATTCAAACACTTCTTTACACACACAACCTTTATTTTATAAACCAACATTTTGTATATTTTATGTGAATATGGATTCAACGTTTTCCGACACTAACGGCAGGTCTGAGACTGAGATCCTAGTCTCATTCGTTTTAAAAATATTTTCCATTACTTTTTCACGCTTCTGTTGCAAGTAGTGTGACGGAGAAAAACAGAATTCACTTTATCCTTATTCTACTACGACAGCTTAAACTTTTTAAAGAAAAACGAGAGAAAAGAGCAAGGATGAGAACCAAGTGAGGAGAAAACCTTTTTTCTATTAAAACTGAAAACATGGGAAAACGTACGTATAACTGCGTCTCGCTTCACGGAGAAAGCGAGGCCATGAGAAGTTCAGCTAGCACACAATACATACACTTTTTCTCACCAGGTTGGTAGTTTTACCAACATGTAATTCATTGTACATAATCTTGGATCAGACAAGTTCTACTTATGCATTATAACTGTGTACTTTCTTCACTTCAGAAATCATTTAAGTGAGTCAACCAACGTAGCTTTTGAAATCATGTAGTTTGAATCTCGAACAAACCATCGTACTGAACTTCATTCATTTGAAACTGTCCATAAGAACAAAAAACAAAGAAATTGAACACCCAGAAAGTTTGCTCAAATGCTTTTACAAGAGTTTACACACTATTGCAAACATTGTAGAGGCGTTTCTGAAATAAAAAAAATGTCTGCTTTGTAAGTGTATAGTGTTGTAAGATGTAAGACATCTCGAGCATATGTAGATTATGGTTGGTTTAACCCTAATGGAAATCCAGATTTCCACACCTACACGAAAATGTCTAGGAATTCTACAAAAGTCCAGTACTGTGAAACATCATCAAGAATAACAATTTTTCACACCTCTACTCTTTTATGTTACGTTCCATACATTTTTTTGCAGCAATGATGAACATGCTTACTTTCACTCTCCTAATGAGAAGCAAAAACTATTATTACCTGTGCTATGAGAACAACATCTAAGATCTAACTTGTTCGGTATAAAGGGACAACCCTTAGGTAGCTCCATGAATAGATCAGAGTACAATAGTTACATGTGACTGAAAATGCAGAGACATCATCACGCTTACTCTAAAAACTGAAATGTGATATTCAGTGCAACATGGATTGTCATATCTCATTCAAAATGTTATGTTATGTAATGTCATACTCAGAAGCTTCATAGAGAAAATCCTACCTTCGATTTTGTCAAACGTCTCATGAATCGCGAGGACGACTATGTAACGTTAATGTTGTGTACTTTCCATTGTTATTCTGAATTTGTTCTGGTCAGATATTTGTCGAGCATGTCCGTTAAATCTGCTAACAGCCTAATTACATGCGCTTCTGCCTCTCTGCCAGTCTTAACATGCAAATTAATTTACAAAGTATGCAATAGAATTCAGAAGGAAGTCGGATTTTCTCATAAGTATGAAATGGTTATACACATAGATTAACTAACAAATATAGATTGGGGGATGAAGAATTTTTCTGGATAAAAGTTTTCTTGTTTACTATACTGCAGCCTATAAAAATGTATCCATGCCAGGTATTCTATAAGCTTAGCTCAACGATTCGTTGCTTTAAAAAATTTTTATAAATCCGTTGATTTGGCCAGTTTCAGTAATGTATGTATCAACTCTTTTAATTTGGAATTCTGATTTTTTGGTTATACATATTTAACTAGCCCCTATTTTCTCATATCGATACGACAAGGATTTTGCAAAACCATTACATTTGCTCAGTCCATAAATTTTTCCCATTTGTTACACATTTATTCAGTTTCAAATAGTCTCAGATAGTGTCTACCATCTTTTCTCAACATTTAAAATACAAGATAGAAAATTATAGTATTTACAGTAGTTCCGCAAGCAGTAACGAGAGACATAAAGTTAGTGGAAACTGCATGGTCATCAAGTCAAAAATCCCCAGGATACTGCCTGCGTACGAATTTCGTGTCCAAACGTGCCTAATGTTGCTGCTAAATGTAAGACGCACACATATTATCTGATTCGCTCTCATTCCCCACGACTTTACTGCACTGGAAGTTGTGTACCTATGTGTGTGCACCAGGTTAGTCGTTCTTTTTTTTCTTTTGTGTTATATATCATTAATCCCAGAGGATTCAGAAAAGCAAAACCGTCATTTTGTGTAGTTTCTTTATTTGAGTTTACGGCTTAAGGCAGATACCATGAGTTTTTTATAGCACAGAAGATAACATGGTGTGATAATTAGCACTGCTCAAATCATGTTATGCAGCCTCGACACTTTCTCCATAACTTTTTTATTACCAAGTCACTTTTACAGTCCCCAGTTATTTCCTCATTGTGGCTTGTGGACTATCATATTTAAAAAGAGAAAATGTGTTGTTCTTATACATACGTGCATAGGAAAGTTAAGATGATATTGGAAGCGATAGGCCTTGGTTTTCCTCACGGTAAAACTGAATGCATCAATTCATGGCTTGTAGTCACTACATTTCAGAGGAAAATTCTTTGCATGCTATCAGTTTATATGCACCTTTAGAGGTCGCAGATGAGACATTTTTCGTGCCTAAAAAATAAACACCTCCGCCTCCTGGATTTTATATGGTTAAAAAGATACTTTCGTTTTGTTCCAGCTTAGTAGCTACTCTCTAATACACCGGTAGAGAAGAAATGTGTGCATAAAAGCGAACCATAAATAAAAGATAAGTATCACCCACGTATAGCCTATTATAGCATCATTCCTGCGCTTCCCCTCGTGGCATAAAACCTGTACTTGAGTGAGTGAGTTTACTGTCTGTCGTCTCATGAAGAGTAAACGAGAAAAGAAGAGAGGTGTCTATTAATTCTCCAACAATAGGCAAAGTACACACCTTGAGAGCTACAAAACTGCTCGACATTCATTAATCTTAGCAGTTTCTGTAACACCTTTCTTGTCGAAGGCTGAAGAAGGGAGTGCAAAATTACGCTGAGTGTGTGTAATGTAGGTTGAGAGGCTGTGCTCGCAACGAGTAAAGCACATACCCTGCGAAACAGACAGGAACATCCTCTTCTTCCATTTAATTTTTTTCTCATTACCTTCATTCTATCTACGCTTGCTTCACGTTTCTCTATTCTTTCTAAGGATGCTAGTTTAAGCCGTCCTCTCATCACCATTTTCACTTTTCACCTTGTCTTGAACTTGCTTTCATTGGATGCATGCCTCCAGTCCACGGTGAAGAATGCATTTCATTATTAAAGCACCCTTGCAAACTTACAAACTTATAACTTTCACGTACAAGTTACTATTTACTGTTAAGTAACAGGTACATTGAGGATAGAAATGAAGATAGAAAGTAATCAGGAAAGCCTCAAGCATCATTGTCAGTAGCTTTATTGGTGTTAAGTACTTGAACCTATCGTTCCCTTTCCCCTGCTGACTTTCCTGAACATCCAATCAACGGATGACGATACAAAAGAGCAACTTTTCCATTAGTTCTACAATTTGGTTGTGCAACTAGGTATTTATGCGTGTATGTTTGTTGAGGGCAAAGCATTGACTATGGCTGTTTGTTTACAAATGTATTTAACGACAATGGGAATCGGCCACTGGTTATTTACCTACATTAAATAAGTTTATTGGACCAACATTCTATTAATTTTCTAGTCATTCATTTTTAAAAGGATTGGTATACGATATAGTAAGGACTGATTCCTTTTCCCCTCTTTTATATTTTTATTATTATTTATATCATAAACTAGTGGTACGAGTCAACATGGCTGTGCATTAAATTTTATACATATGACTTTGCGACCTTACGCATATAGCGTATTACAATTCGAACAAATGACTTACTTCTTGTTATATGGACACGGTATTTGACGTGTTAAGATTGATGGAATTCATTTACATCACAGAATGGTAAACATCGGTTTCTGCCAGAAATGACCAGGTTATTTTATATGATTGATATTGGTAATCCACGGTAATCCCTTTCTATGCAGCTTAGGTGGCCAAGAGATCATTGCTTAGAAACAAATTGTCACGCCTCTTTAGTCTATTGGTTACCATTCAAGCATTCACTGCTGTGGCTTTCAGATTGATTATGAAAAAACCACACAAAGTAGTTACGTAGGAACCCACATTCCTCTATCGATGACCAAGTAATCCGTATTTACAACTTTGTGTCTGTCAGAGAATCAAACTTTACAGCACCTGTGCTTCCGATGCTACCATGTACAGCTGCATCTTTGGTTAAACATGCCACAACTACGTTGTGGGAATCGTTCGTGACGAGTCGAATCACAAAGCATTTGTGCACAGGGAGAAGTAAGTGTGAGCGACACGGAATTCAGGGAAAACAGTTCCCCAACCTATCATTCTCCCTTGGTTAAAATGTGGTTCTTCTTTATCATTATTATTATTGAGCAAAGGCATATTACATTTGTGTATTTATGCATGAAAAGAATTTCCCTCAGGGATGAGCATGAATCAGGTGCACACACATTCCCATACATTACATACCAATCTACTTTGATGTCAAAAACAGGACAAAATAAACCAAACAACAATGTTGTAATTGATGTCTAATTGTGATTGTGGACTCTAACTTGTAGTCTCAAAAATCGTAGTGGGGTTTTCAAAAGTGAAAGTAAAAGGTTACCGAATACCACTCACGTATACGTACACGTCTATTGTAAATGTAATATGAACGGGGTCATAGCATATTCAAATGTCGTGTGTTCAAAGAGAAATCAGCCATGAAAGATGAAAGACAGTTTTCATAGAAACTGAAACCCAAATGTGGTTCTACGTTCAACAGCGGCCTTTACTAGCCGGATGCCGGATGTGCTATCCAAGCAGATATTAGATACTTTCTGGAAGCGCAACCATGACTCACAGAAAAGCAAATCAGATATACTATACAGTTCAGTTATCATGAAGATAATATAAAAATCTTGAAAAGCATACTTTATGTACTATTTACTTTCCCATTTGTTTCACTTCACAAATATGATTTGCGGGTTTACTCGGAGAGACAGGAGTGTATCAAACGAGTTTAATGGAGGGAAAATGATTCAATCAGAGAAAACGTCTCGGTTTTCCAAAAGAAAATGTATACCCAAAAGGGGCAGACAATATTGAGTGGCAAGGCGACCATAAGAAATTGTTTTTCAAACATACTGGGAGTTTTTTTGCCCTTTGAACGCTCGGAAAGTATCATAACTTAATGACAATTACTGTTCCGTTCATATTTACTTCTGTAGAAGAAAAATTCGATTTTGATAGCCAAAAAGTTTAGTGATGTCTACACCCCTTGCTACTTTCTCGAGCCACCTCTTGATATGTATTGCATTTATGTGTACATAATATGTAATATAAAAACCCTCACGAAAAAAGAAAACTTTTCGACCTCTAAGTATGTTAGATAGTCTTTCAGCAAAGTACGAAAGCCTTATAAGCAGCTCGTTTATAGCTTATAGATAAAATTACCAAATTGCCGCTGCAAAATACAAGCAAAATGGGGAGGGGAAAGTACCCAAAAAAGAGAACATGATTGCAGCATACGAAACTTGTAACTTTTTACTTTCCGTTTTACGTAATTTTCAATTTGGAAGAAAATATTTTCACTTGCCCAATAAAGAATTCCATGAAATCAACATTTATCTTAAGGCAGCAGCCGGAGAGCAAATATATCATTTGGAAGAGGAAAGGAGTTAAAGCATGCACATGAACCAAAAAACACATTAACAGTGTTGGCGATGGGTTTCTCTCTTTCCCTCTCCAAATGATACAAATTTTGTACGACATTCGTGGTCATGGTAGTGGCAGTACACATAGAGTTTGTGTGATCCCTGCTTAAAAAACGGAAATAATGTATACATTTAGTCGCACAGAATAACTTCTCTTGTATGTTGTTAATCTTATTACATTTCAAAACTATGTACTTTACCTCTTCAAATAGATTTTTGTCCCAGACAGTCGCAGGGCTTTCAGCTCTTTTCGACCGAAAGCTAATGTTCAAATGAACGGCAAAGGTTGCTTTAGTTTTAAAAGATTATATGTAATTCCCTATAATATTCTTACAAGTGAAATAAAGGGAAAACAAGTTGAAAGAATTATAATGTAATGTAATATATTTCAAAAGAGAGGCACTCGAGCATGCTCATGTTCTTAGAAATAAAGGTTTTCTTGGTCGGTTGCAAACGCAAATAGATTGTTTCACGATGTTTACGCTGTAAACCTTCATTCAGCGCAAGCACCCTCAGGAAAATGATCAAACTAAGCTATTGGCAATCGGAGCCACAAATGTACGAATAAAAATGCTACCCAGTGGACAGTTATGGACACAAAAACAAAAAGGCAGAAATCGGCCAAGTAAACGGAAAGGATTTCAGTTCATAATTTGTTACCTACAAATCGTGAAACATAGCAGTCCTCGGAAAGCATATTGCATTAAAACTGTAGAGCCAATGCCATTCCTTTGACGTTCAACGCTAAAATATTTTTTCCTTTTGATAGCAGAAATATCCGACGAAAGCACCTTTCTACTACCTTCAAAAGAAACTTCATTTTCATGAATTTGTAAACCGTAATTCATTGAATTGACACCTTTGAGGATCCATGGATAATTCCCGCTGAGCAAGTTGTTCAATGGAACGAATTGGATAAATTCTCTACTTTTCGTAATTAAATGCACCAATTGAGAATAGTTCAAAACTTTTAAAGCGGTTTAATGACTTCATAAGTTTTACTGTAACAAAAGTTTTATAAATCCTTCCACATAGTCGTTATTATGCCATCATAATGCATCTTTTCACGAGATGAAAAGGCAATGAAAGGAAATGTTTATTCTATCTTTTAAAATTCTATTTTTAATTACTTTAGGCTGGTTTTTACTTATTCATCAACTTAACAATGAGATTGGTGCGAACTACGACTACGCGCTGCTTTCAAATAATTCCATTCCTTATCAGTTTTACGAAATTGTATATCGTAACACAAAGTTTTCTTACTTTACTGTGTAAAACTCAGATATTTGCTTTTGCAACAACTGTATTACTATTCGACATGGCTTATATCAGAATGCTTAACTCCTTGACATATAGTATACCTATTTATGATATAGCGGGTACCACTTTTGTATACACAACTTTAGTGTCGACACAATATGATGGTGATGGTAGGGGATCTGTGATACCAGTAAAGAATGGAGCTTTTCTTTTGTTTTTCTCTTTAAACTTAGCAGAACAACTTTTACCTTGGGCCTGACTCTCATTTCCATTTTTCCTCCCCTTTCCATTCAAATTTAAATAGTGCTTTCTTCTTACATTGTGTCGTAGTTTCTCCAACATGCAACCTTAAGGATTTTCAAAGAAACCGTTTCCTGACAAGACAACATAGATATCTGTTTCTGGGCTGATATGCTGATTTTCTGATATCGTTTCCAAATCGTGCTGTGGCGTATAAACTATATCTCCATATGCTATATTTACTACGTATTTCATAATGCTATATGATGACTTATGCCCTAAAGCCTGTCCAAGCCTGCGTACCTACCTATCCTTGACTGCTAAAAGATGTTTTAGTGCGCTGTCTGCCTTACTCTTGTTCCGCATCAAGATTTCTACCCTCCAGCTTTCTACAAATGCAAAATACGTTCAAGGTCTACCTCACTGAGCTCTATAGATCTTCTCTCTGGATTTGAAAAAGAATAAACACTGTTTTGAGCACTTGTGACCACCAACAATCTTTTTGTGTTCATAAGTGCCATCAAAGAAAAAAAAATCAAAGGATGTTTTTTCTCGTTTACTCAGATTAAACTCTTGACAGGACAGGAAGAAGCTTAAGCCGACATAAATATTCCTTTTCTGGAAAAAATGAGTAGTTGAGATTCACCTATTACCGAAAAATGAGTATCCAACCTACTTTGGTAAGAGAGGAAGGCTGGTACTTTACGACTACATATCTGCACGTTTCTATGTTATAAATATGTTTACTACCAAAAACATAGAGGAGTTTTCCGGGCTGTGTCTCGCGGAGAGTAGCCGTTATAATCCATGTCTCGGGTTACGACAGACGACACAAATCTATTTGTCTGTACAACCAAAGGGTCACATTGGAAGGATCGGAAATTCTATAACTATATTTTTCTAAACACTACGAATAAATCCGCTTAAAACTGATTTATCCTATTTCATTCCCAGCGCAGTATGTTAGTAACCTACATGGTATAATCTGATACGAACACCTGATGTTGATAAAAATGGAATCATAGCATATTATCGAGATTTGCCCACGTCCATTACAAACAAAATCCCCTTAATCTTCGAGTTTAAAGCTGTGTGGCCTGTGGTCGACCCAATCACTTAACTTGTTAGTGAAAATAATTTAGATGAACGTGAATGGCTCCAAAGGCCAGTATGCGGAGACATGATAGGAAAAGCACAGCCTAAACATGAAAACGAAATAATAAGCGTATAAGATGTCAGGACAAGCCAAGAAGTTTGTGGTAGAAAACGGCAGATACAATAGATATTATGTTTGCAAACTTTCAATAAAAATCGTGCTTGCCAAAAATCGAAATAAAAACGTCCATCTCGAATCACAAGAACCTAGTGGTAAACGAAAATGAAACATAAAGGCATGGAAAAGTTGTACTGACAGAAGAAGAAAAGGCATCAACAACATAATATATAGTTTGGCGTATAAAAACGTGCCTCGAGCCATCCTCCTTGAAACAGCCAGACACACATCCGGCAATAATGCCTTTCTTCATCTAAAAAACGAAAACTCTGAAACATTTATTCAAGAATACAGCCCGACAGAGAAAACATTTGTGTGTTGAAGGCACATTCTTCCAAAAAATAAAAAATAAAAGAGGATGCGGCAGAATAAAATGCTAGAATTTCTTTTTATCTTGATGTGGAACTGTTCAGATGAATACTGTGGATGAAAACATTTTTATGTTTTATTGTTTGCATCACTTGTGAATAAATATATTATTTTTTATAAAACTGAAGTTAAATTTACGACTATAAAAGAATTCCTACAGAATTTTTGAAGTATTCTCGAAAAGAAAATGCTCGGATGGATAGTCATGCTATAGACAGGTTTTGTGAACTTGTGATCGCACAATGCTCACTTAAAAGCAGAGCTGAATGTAGCAAAATATGCCAAGCTCTAGCTGCCGTCATAATAAGCACAAATCATTCACAAGAAAAAACTTAAGCGCGAGCCAAGCCCGAAACTGTCTTCCAAAGATTAGAACGTCACACAATGTCACACGTCCACGAGGATAGCACTTGAAAAATATTTCCTATGAATTAATAATGAGTCCTGTCTATCCTTTTTCCTGTAAGAGTCCTACTTAGCCTTTTGCAATATTTTGAAATGAAAACCAAACAACAAGAGCGAAAAACTGATCATTCTGTCAATGTCGAGCAATTCAGTCTATCAAAGCCCGTGATATTATGTGAGAGACTTATGAGACTTCTCTCAGCGATTTTTCCTGTCACTTAATTTTCCTTTATAAATATCATAAAGTATGAAAAAGGGAAGTCACAAGAAAAGCAAAAAACTTCCGAGCAACCCTCTTTGACTGCGTTGTTTATTCATAAGCCTCTTAAACGAATGGAATTGGTTTCTAAAGTTTGCTTTAAATCAAAGCCCCCGTATCATCATCATAATTAGCGAACAAAGATGAAAAGTCACACAGCACATGAATGAAAACTTTCTAGTACAAAATTGTTCGACCATTTTCTGGCAGATAACATTAATAATTTCGGAATATAGCGTACATCTGTCGCTTCAAAACTTACTAATTCTGTACAATAAAGCACATTCGGCCGTACACCGACTGATACGCAAACTTGTTCTGCTTACAAGCACACCCGAACCCGACTATATTGTATACACCTACTGTAGTATGAACAAGCAATTCTGAAAAACATTCATTCGGAGAAAACAGCCAAAACATTCTTGATATCATTTCTGAGTAGCGAACACTTTTTAGTAGACGTTTTGGGAGTTGGATGAGTCAACCAAGTATGTAATTTTCTCCCAGAAGACGTATGTGCTTGAATAAAAGCATTTAGGAGAAGTCTTCGTGGAAAGTATTCCAATATGGATAATATTATCTTCCGAAGTGCTGCATTCAAGATTTGATAGCATTGTATTATGAGAAATATGTTCGTTCGGTACCCTGTTTTTGGCTAGTCTCCTGAATTGCTCAGGTGAGTGAGAAAAGTAAGCGGAAACAGTAACAGTTGAAGAAGAAAAAAGTAGAAAAATCTTTTGGAATAATCAATATCAGGCTTAATAGGGAGCGATACGAGGTAGTTTGCCACCTCGTACATAGATAAACTTTTGGTTCACATCAATTGGCAGCGATTCTCAAGAGATATCTAAAATAGAGTAGAAGGAACTGGAAAAGCATGTATGCCGTAGAGGAGAAGGGAAATTCTTTAAAATTAAAGCACCGATATTGCCATAGCAAATTCACATTTTCCAGTATAAAACCATGAATAAATCATTCATTCACCTTGCCGCGACGTTATACTTTTTCTGTTACGAACGACCGCATTCCTTCTCTCTCACTTTTCCAATATATTATCCGAAACACTCAAAGTTGCTAAAAGGCTACTGAAAAGCATAAAAGAGAGAGAGAGATGGAGGTAGAGTGGAGGTGATCTGTGTGGTCGTGGTCCTCGCATTCATGAAGTAATGTAATATCAAGAGCACCAGGCCCCGTGTATTGTGTCAGTGGTGTGAAACTGAGCCCCTGTTTTAGCTTTTACCTCTTGCTTGTCCTGAGTCCTTATTCTTTTCACTATATTCTCTTTTCCTCTCGTGTCCTGTCTCTTTCTGCTCAAAAGATTTTGCCTTCTGACTTGGCTTTTACTCCCTGAACGAAGAAAAAGAAAGTTTTGTACAACATCATTTAGGGAACAAAAACATTTCATGCGATCCGATGCATGCCAACTACAAGGCTTGAGATTATACCACACAACCACCTCCCATTCATTTATCTGAAACAAGAAACAACCTACTCCTTCTTTTGCAACAAACACGTACACACTTTATCCCATTATGAGTGCTCTACACCTTTAGTACGAAAAACGCCGTATTGCGATACACCATCCTAAACTCAATGTACGTGCCCCTGTATGTCATATGTACTTCCAAATAATCTGTCTGTGTAACTACTACAACGGATACCTAAAACGATGCGTCTTTTCCTCTTCACTTATTTTCCCTCCAGAAATGCATTTATTAAATGTAACTACCGTATTTTCTCGTATTATGACCCTTTGGCTATATTAAGCTAAATGACAGTCGACCCACGGGTATGAAAGATGGTAGCCTATAATTGCGGACCGAAGTTTGTTTTATTATTTTATTTATTATTTATTTAGAGTTACAAGTTAGTGACCCCAAGGAGTGATGGGGCGATTATACTAACAGGGTTGCATAGTATAATTAGATGAGGAATTAAAATTTGATTTAAGCCTAAACTTCGTCAAAATTTGGATCATCGTAGTTTTTTTGCGTATAATTTACATTGAGTTTCAAATTGTTTATGGAGTACGTTTTTTAAAAATTAGTTTTGAATGCTATAAGATTATCTGTATTTTTAATATTTTCTGACATTTTTATCCACGTTTCAGTCCTATCAGTGAGGAGTATGTGTGTGAGGCGAACCATTAAATCGGGTCTATAATACTACCCTCGTCACAGAAGTTTTCTGGGGCTGTTCATAAGGGACAACAGCTGCCAGTTTACAAAATTGAAAATACATTGCTCTCTTGTGACATTTGAGCGGGCCACGAGAACAAATAGGGATGATCGAAAGACTTCCGATGCAGTCAGAAGAAGATGACGGAAAGAGATTGAGAAAGTCCGGGCTATAATAGACGGTCTAAGTTACATTTGGGGACTATGGCTATAATATGAGGAAATACAGCAAATGAACTCCATCCGCTAGTTGCTACTCTCAATCTTTGTATTCCGTGCCTTGTTCAGACACTTATAAGATCTTTGTGTAGATTCAGGTACTGCTTTCAGTCAAGAACAGACTTCCTTAAACAAGAGTTGTTGTTCTGTGATGTTTTTGAGAGAATATACGAGACATGTTAGGTACTCATACACACATGAGAAAAACCTGCATGCATGCACCTCTTGGCCAAAAAAACTGTTGAGGTTACGCTGAGATGGAATAACAGGCTAATTTTAAGTTTAGCCACGTTGTCTCACTTTCCATTTCGCATTCCTCTGCTTTTATTCACTTTTGCGACTCCTCAAGGAGTCTACCTTTCACTCTCGTATTAACTGAGAGTGTTTATTTTCCTTTAAAACACCCTTCACCGTTACTTACCACAACGAGCACTATATCCAATTCCATGCGTTACTAGAACATCTACCGCCACCTCAAATCATGCAGAAGTTTCGTATGTACTCCTGAACCTTGGCGGATACTTGGGCTCATCTGCCAGTTTACGTGGTTGGTGATGATGTGATATATAGAAATTGAACCCAGAGCCAGACACGTTTTCTATTTAAATTGCGTCTATACATACGATTTGTTTGGACACAGAGCTATGTGCGCCACACTAAATAGTAGAATTCACCTTTTTCCACTTTGATTTTCGCATGAAAACGATACCGAGTTCTTTGATGATGAATAAATATGCACATGTGTCTATTAAATTTTGGTATGTGTGCTTGTCGTCATCTTCACAAATTGAATTGAAGCTTAGTCTGTCCATGCCATACAGATCGGATCCCTCAACTTTTGTCCAATGATAAAGTGGATTGAGATTTCTTTTTGTACCTACTCCCGAAATATATGTACATACATTCGATTGGAAAATTAATTTTAAAACCCTTTCATGTCGAACTTATTTGTTATTTGAATTGGAAAAACTGTGTAGCATTGAATCATTGATTTATACGCCAACATTGTGCACCGTTACCCCCTCAATAAATTTAGCGCAATCCTTTCAAAAATTGAGATTTACTTGCTTAGAGACAGATAGTACGTTTTCTATTTTACAAACGGTAAAAGCACAGGCAGTATTTAAGTGAAAATACGTATATCATTGACAAGAGAACATTTGCCTCACTTTTAGTAGATGTACTACAAAAGATGAAGATTTAAAGCATCTCCGCCATAATGATCTTTATTTGTTACAATCCACCTCATTCATACTTAAGTGTTAAAACTCCATTCCTTCCGTTGTAGTCCAGAATGTGATTCTACTATGGAAATACAACTGAGCGCATTCTTTTGATTGAAATCATCCTCTTCTTTTCTTTAGAGGCTGAACGTCGCCTAAGAGGGAATTTGGGGAGAGATGGTCTGTCAGTCTGACCTCTTATCTGGCTGATTTTAAAATGTTTGGGATTTGAAAACAAATCATACTGCAAACACCTCAGCCATCGTGCAAGTTGTTGTTAAAAACTGCAGTACATCCATCGAGACTGTTACTCCGCTACTTTTCTTTATTTAAATTGCTACTTCTACGGCTTACATTGATGGATACTTATTATTACGAAGAAAAAACTATCTGTTTTGTACTAATACATAATAACATGATGATAGTTGACGAAGATACGTACTTACTATTTCTCTCCTCGCCTATTTTGAACACGTTTTCCTCCGTTACATTCCAGTATACTTCTAAGGAAATGTGTGTCACAGTAGCGAAATCCCAATATTGTAATGTCTTCTTATCACCCCTGTACTTTTTGTGAATTCGTCCCTTTCATACAGAAGCAATAGTAGTTTTCTCCACTCTGAACCTTTAAAGGAATTCCGAAATACTTTTCGCCATCTCACAACTTTTACTGCCTTTTATTCTACACGTTGAGCAAAAGATGGCAACTGTTCTCATCCTATTTCTTAATACTGTTAAGTTAAAATGTATGTAGATGTATACCATACCAATAAGAAGTAAATATAAGAAAGCATGCGGGACAGGCGACAAACTATATTTCAATGGTATGATAGAGAAATAAACACGTTACATATAGTCATGTGGGTTAGTCATGCATAGCAATCGTAGCTCCTGTAAAACAGATTTTCCTTGAGCACTCAAATCGAAAAAAGCGTTCGCAATGCATATACCCCTTTCTCTCTGCTTCACAAACCAAAATGTTCTTCTGATGGTCGACAAGTAGAGCAGGAGAAAAGAAAAAGTGAGGAGACTGAAAGAAAAAGTGACTGAGCAACTACTGAAAAGAAGAACGACTATGGAAAGAAAATTGTGCTCAGGCAAGTTTGCTCCTATAAAAAGTACTTTCATTCAAGTAGCCTTCCCCTATTGCTACTATTCTTTCACTGCTTTCTCTAGACGAGAAACCATCGTGGAAATAGTATACTTTCCATCCACGCCATTTAATATAGGGACACATAATGTACATCGGCAATATTAGATTAGGTAAACGAGGTGATGTGCTGAAAATCTGTTCAATCCCACGAAAATTTTCTATCGCAGTTGCCATCATCAGTACTATTACTGTTACAAATGTATGCTGGAGCCCTTTGTGTAATATGTTCGGATTACTGGTAGCACCACTACTTCCTAATAGAATTTCTTAGTGCCACTACTTACACTTTCCTTTTCGTTCAATCCGTGCAAATGTCTCCCCCTCCCAATGCATTCACCAAAATTGAACGAAAAGCTGGCATGCATGAATGAATACGAGGGAAGGATCGTTTGTAGCAAACGATCAAGAAAAATATGTTGTGAGTGCGTGAGCGTGCGGATGCCATAAGTAAATCAGTTATACATTAAATCTTGTCAATCATGTTTTTATTCGACTTTCTGTTTCCTTTGCACGATCACCCGGCGTTCATTTTGCAAAGCATAATAGCGATAAAATTATATGCAATCAAGCATCCCTCATCTATTTCAACAACATGTGTTCCGACAGCTTATGAAAAGGATGACTTACGATAGATTCCGGCAATAAAATGCTCATTACTTTTTGCAGAACACAATGGCAAGGTATTTTATATACTTCCTTACGGACATCAAGAATTTCCGATATTAGATCCTTTCATCCACATTATTTTATTTTTTAATCATAAAACATATAACTTTCCCTACTGTCATCCGTAAGTGACAACTATTTACCTGATGATACCTGATACGCCGGTCAATGACTATCATAACAATAAAATTTCACCTATTCTCTGACGTAGGCCTTGTTACGGTTCTTCGTGTAACAATCAGTTGCTACACATAGGAGCTATCATAGAATTACTTTTTTTTATGACGGACATAATTTTCCGTCATTGATGAAACACAATGAAGGTTCACACACACATTTTGCACCCACGTATAACGGTAATGGTACGTTCATAATATCACTTACTATTGCACACACGCAAGCAAGTGAATGTACTGCAATGATAATGTTACATAATCTTTTCACTTTGCATTTTTTGGTACCCTTGATTCAGCTTGACTGCATTCTGTACCAATATCTAAAAGCATTTCCTATACTACTAGATATAGTAAATGTGCGTTTTCCCGCAAGAGCAATAACCAACAAATCATCCAAAGAACAGCTCTTTAAGTGACAACTAGTTATAAATGTCACAGTAGGTAATAAACCATTACAGGGAGCAGATCTAGTTACTTTATACTCTACGGCAGAGTGTGGTGCGCACAAATAATAACTACCATGGAAGAAACATAGCAGTAGTACGTGGATATAACGCTACAAGCTAACATCATTTCGAAGAGTGAAAAAATCTAAAGTGTTAACTTTTTTGAAGAAAAAAAAGCAACAAAAAACTTGTCCATGGAGAATAGAAATCTTGAAGCGATACTATTATACTAGTTTCTCAACATTTTTTGGCAACTGTAATGATATTGTCGCAAAGGGGGAAGGAAAAAGAATAAAGAGAACGGTCTGAGGAAAAAAGAGAAGAGAAACAGAATAAAATTCAGAGGGAAACAGCAAGAGGAAGAGAGCTAAAGTCAGTTTTCGCATTGCGCAACACACATGGCACAAAAGATAGTAGTTAAGATATACCCATTATTAGGGTTATAAACAGACGTCGAAAAAACCTACGATTCCTGAAGAAGATGCACAATAAAAGAAAATCACGACACAGCTGAAAAAGAGTGCAATAAGGGAAAAAGAAATAGAATAAAAAACTAAGTATCAGCCGCATACGCCATCAAAGATACCTTCGCTTTTAGTCCATAGACAACTATATTATTGTTTCTGTTCACTGTTAGGATACACACGTTATGAAATGTCATTATAAACAGAAGCTACGAGCTTATCATTTACACGAAAAGGAAAAGAAGCTCTCTAGGATAAGCGTATGCACGTCGGTTTTTGCTTTCTGCTAGTGTTCAGCAGTCATCCAAGTTTACTCTGTGGTACTTTTGCGTTGGCATAAGTTAAAAATGAACACAATAGGGAAGTACTTTTTTTCAGGAAGTCATGGCTAAACTTTGAGGCTTTCGGTTGAAACCATCTACCTACATGCATGTAATGTTGCATATTATATGCTCCATTTTTATTTTTTCCATCCAGCTTTTCGTTTTTAAGCTTTCACTAGCATACTTTTATGTTGAATGGAACAAAAAATATGGAACAGCAACATCAACAACAAAAACCAAACCACACGAGCGTTTTTTTTTTTTGCTCTCTCTCTCTCTCTGGCTTACTCCTCCGCCACCGACCCATACGAAGCGAGAAGAATAAGATGAGGGAGAACACCCGCAATATAATTTATTAGATGTGCTATGGCTATGTGTACCCTTTAGTTGAACACGATCGATCCCTTTTGTTTCAGGAAAAAAGCTTTTTATGTAGACTCATTGGCTGTGGAGCAATCATTTAGGTGACTGGCATTATTTTTGCCCTTGCTAACCACATGGTTGTATTCTTTGATATGTACATACTGGTATTAAACGCAGTATATTTTGTGTGATGTATTCTAGATAGGGATTTTTGTCTATATCACGTTATTTTTCTCTTCCATTTTCTCTTTCAGTTATAAAAAACAATGCTTCGCCCGTTCCTGACATTCTTTCTGAATGAAAGCGTATTATGCTAAAAACACCGACAAAATTCTAGCAATAAACTTTGTATACCTAATTTATATGACCGACTCTAGAAGTAAAACTTCTGCTGCCTCTGTCAAGCCACATTTTAAAAAAGTGTAACAATGCATAAAAGCTAAACCAATGACGCAGGGTACATTTTTATTCTTTTTGAATTATTATTTTTCTCTGTTGTAGGTGGGCATAAAAAATCGTGAACGCTTTTTTTGTTTGAATAAGTTTTCCGCAAACAATCGTAGGAGAGAAGGATAGTGACATAATGAAAGAAGCATTTTTAACATTGACATAAAAAGTGTAATGTATGCCTGATGTTGATGATGATGGTGGTGATGAACGTGAGGTCCATGCTGGTGAGGTATATAGCCATTTGGAATGGGAATCCCACTGGGATTATGGATCGGACACGGTGGTGGGACATAGTCCAAGTATTCCGGATGGTAATATGGAGCGGTGTAATCCATACTACAGAAAAATTACTCCGATCCTGGTAGCTGTTACGTTTTTACAGCAGTAAGTTCTTGCCAATAAGGAAGAGACGATGAAAAAGTTGTTGTCAAAGATGTTAATGTAGAGGATGTCACAAACAAACCGAACTTAATCATTCACACTAATTAAAACAGGCACAGGGTAAACTTTTACAGCATATTGGTATAGAATATGCATATTTACTCTCTCATCGCGGAACACAAACACGGACAGGCATCTATCTGAAAGCCTTTATTTTGGCAACACTAAGTGATGTAATAGAATGGAAATGTTTTTCCGAAATATTAGGATAACATTTATCAGGGAATGGATTTCTTTTTCACTCTTTCTTTTGTGGACATTAGGTTAGGTCGGATACTGTTTTACTAAAATAATTATATACAGGAAATAAAATCTCGCACAAAATCACCACTTTACATTTTAGAACGTAAAAATCGTTGCGCATGGGATTTATTTTTGCGTAAATGAAGACTTCTTTTTGGATCACCTGTGATATTTGGTATTCGTTTCCTATTATTTTCCTATT
This sequence comes from Akabosia matsudoensis, assembly GCA_019593645.1. NCBI lineage: Eukaryota > Metazoa > Arthropoda > Collembola > Entomobryomorpha > Paronellidae > Akabosia > Akabosia matsudoensis. Next base: position 32,369 of record VICI01000047.1, on the reverse strand, counting down.
TTGAACAGGCTCGGATTTTTCCACGCGACACTGTGACAGTTTGTCATGTCCTTACTCATAATTAGGGTTGTTTTTGTGTCACGATTTAGTAAAATATTTTGGCTACATGAAAGCATACTATATTGTCTTTAAGTCATTCATAGCATAGTAGCTTACATGAAAGAATAACCTGCATCCAAGGATGACTAACACCAAAAACATGCGACAAACATCTCGTTCAAATCACTCAAGATAGATGAGTGTCGTCTTGCAAATAATGCCACTGACAGTACACATTACTCATAGTAGATAAACTACGTCGCGTGCGACAATATTTCTTTTTTTCGATTGAAACAATTCTTTACCCTCTGACAAGTAGAGAATGTTCGCATTGGCAGTATGGAACACGAAGTTGTTTATAGTTGAGGGCCGAAAGAACCGTTGAAAAAATCTATGAAAATGATGACGGGGCGTGCAATGGTGCAGTTTGTATTGTACTAAACGACCTGAAGCAACTCGTAGCTTTAGGTGTGCATGTGTGTGCAAACTTGAAAACGTGAACGTGCAAAATAAAGCACTCAACTAGGGAGCACAGATAAAATCCGATTTCAAGACGGTAATGCTGTCGATCTAAAGTAAAAGCGGAGTGCTAATTGAATAGTGCAAAGACAGAAATGAGTTTCGCTCGTAAACACCGGCCGTGGTAGTGCATTATGCTCCGGCACGCTTGCTATCCCGTGACGTTTGAAGAGGACAACGGAAACGGTGTAAATGATGTCTCCAAAAAATATTGGGCTTGACAATTTCTCGGTTGTGTAACCTACGCCTCATTTCCATACTATATTTCACACTTCCAGGATGACAAGGCTCGGGGTTGATACTGCTTGCTCTTAGTATGAGCAAAAGATGAACAGAAAATATATAAAAGAAGGAGACGATGCAAATTTGAAGGCATGTTGATAAGTACCCCCGTTTCCTTTTCGCGTTTCCCTCCTCAAAAATACTATTTTAATTATAAGCCACACGAAAACACCAGCAACCTTCCACCAATTGCCTGCACAAATAACCGAGATAAGCTGTTTTATCAGCAAAGCAGCAGAAGGTAAACAGACAAATAACTTGTGAATCTGTCGAGTGCTATAACTGCAGCGCAAAAAACTGGGCACAACTACAATGTACACAGCACCAAAGTTGTGGATGGACTGACAAAGCATGGGATCGAGTTGCTAAAGCACCACCAACCTTTCCTCGGTGAAAGCAAAGGAGAGTGCCAAGAATATGAGAAGGTAAACTGGCAGTTCTTGCACACATATTGCAACCAGGAACTCTGTAAGAAACTCTTTTAGAACTCACTAAACATGTGGAGGAAGCAAATATACTGTTGGTGAAAAGAGTGCTTCTTCGAGGATTGTAGCAATATACAACCGTGTATTTTTTATCCCGCAATGCTTTCTCTTTTGAAGCATAGACTGGATTGCAGACACAAAACAAAAAATGTAGCAATGAGGCTTTGTGTGTAGCACTCGGGCTCCTGATGTGAAAGAGTGAATCTACTTGTGTAATCAAAGAAAGCAGGAAGCTTGTCGAATGACTATAAAGTGAAGACTATTGTAGGCACAATGTTATGAGCGAACAAAGCTCAAACAGCCGAACACAAAGTCATTCCTATTTTCACTTTCCACATCTTCGTCTTACGTTTTCTTCCAATATACAACGAGACTAGCACGCAATAACAAGAGAAAGAGTGAAAGAGAAAATTTGGTGCAACGAGAAGCGTTTCACGCATGTTCTTCAAAGTATGTGGGAAAACGGTCTCGACTCTTCGCTCACTCGATTCCCTCAATGAAACTTTTTTTACTCGCTCGTTTTATATCCTTGCTTGTCTTTTTCTTTATTATTGCGCGCTAGGACGACTCAGATAACTGAAATCTTCTGCAAAAGCAGGAAGTCACCGACTTCCTGTATCAGTGCACCGCGAAGATTTCTCCTGTGTGAGTTGAAAACTAAACATTGTGAGCGCGTATAAATGCAACCCACGGATTTGTGCTCATAAGCACATACTCCAGCTAAATTTCTCATTTAGATAATAATTATGACCTTCGGGAGAAAGCCGAAAATTATTCTGCTTATATGAAAACGACAATCATGTGGGTTTTCTTTGGAATGTATCATAGATCATTTTCCACTGATTAGTGAAACCATCGTAGTATTATTGTAACAATAAAATTAAATAGTACATGATGAATTTGATGAAGACAGATAAAAATTATTTTTTAACGTGAAAGTAATAAAATATAGCGGCAAACGTTGAAAAATAATATAATTAGTAGAAAGAAAGGTTACATTGGAGAATCGAAGAGTTTTTTTCATCTCGTTACGTAAATGTCCTCGTTTTAACTGTAGCAAATGTCTGTGTGCACAAATAATAATATAAAATAATAATGCAGTTCTTGTAATGCCGTTATCTGGTATCGTGCCTTCGTCTCCATCTCTTGTAAAAATGGACCAGGAAGCAACTCTGCTGTTATCATTATCATCATCGGTCTCATACGAAAGAGAGATCTCTAGTGTTGTCTTTCAAGCTTCTCCATATTCATGGATCCGACAACAGAGTACGCGATTTGGAACTGAATGCTTAGAACAATAGAGATATTAAGCGGGAACCCGACAGCATATATAGCCGACCTTCATAGACTTAGATGAACGAGATAGTGCACTGATGAGAACTTTTCTCAGGCAGATGTATGCGACAAAGGTAGCACATAAGAATAACGGATAGAAAGAGAGAAAGAGAATATGCTTATACTTCATGGAAGAAACTATTTGTTTTCTGAATAGAACACGATATCACTTTCTGCTCAGGGCCTCTTGTGGCATTTCAGATCTTGTTGTTGGATGTCATCTGCCAGATTGTTTTTTATGCAGGTTCATTATTTCCTAAGCCTCGTGTCTTACTGAAAAATACTACCCCGTCTTGTTGGAAAAACGACAAGAAAATCCTTAATAAAGAGTGGTGGAAAATCTCCACAAGAAAGATGGCAAAAAACTTGCTAAAAGAAGACTGGTAGGTACTAGGGACTGTAGAGATACTTCAACTTCAATCGTGGTATATTTTCATCCTCTGTAGCCGCGAAAGTTTGTTGTTTTTTTCATGCAAGGAAATGTATACTTTCCTTCGTCTTAGGACGGGAATATGATATCTTTATGTTTGTTGGAATGTTGTTGTTACTTTTTACATTTTTATGCAAAACAGCTTGGGTAAGAGAAAAGAAAATAAGTAGAAGAGTATAGTATTCATACCTGAAAAAACGGTTGTGACAATACGAACCGCAACTGTTCTAAGTGGGTCAACACGGAGTCTGATGTGTCTCTGGATTCCAGAGCATCCAAAACAATATCCATTACATCTCTAGAAATATCTACACTATCTGGCTGTGGAATCTTCCCACACGACAGATTAGCGGTGGAGATCAGGTCGAAGATGCGAAGAATTTTCGAGAGTTTAGCATCACTAAGAACGTCTGAAGGTAGTACGGTATCTCGGGGAATAATTAATGATTGCATATCTTCCAAAACATCGATGATTAGAGTAACAGCTAAAAATGGGGTTTAATATCAAATAAAATTTGTCAGTATTCAACAAAAGATGGCCTTTGTGCTTTTTTATTAGCCTGAATTCTTACCATCGTTTGTGAATTGGTCTGTTCCTCCAGCGTCGTACGGCTCCGCACACACGGAGTTCCAATGAGGGGAGGAAACAGCATTTAATATGGCACCTTTAAGTTTGCGTCGGGCATTGAACGCCCGGAGATTGTACACAGTCTCGTATAGATGATTTCTAGGACATTTTTCACGATCCTGAAATGAAATGAAGTTGTTATAATTTAGTTCGGTTAAAGCGGTTGACGTACTGCGACATGTTTGGCTCCAAGATACTCATACTCATGCACCCATATACCTTCAACCACGGATGGTCTAATACTTCCTGTATGGTGATACGCTTATCTCCTTCTTTGGTCAACATTCTTCTCAGCAGATCCTTGCATATCAGATCCAACACTGCTTTCCCAAAAGGTACCGGTAAGGTCGACCTCCACATTCAAAATCTGATTGTAGAGTCTTTCTTTGGTTCCATAAAATGGAAGAGTTCCACTTATGAGCAAATACAATAAAGCTCCAGCAGACCAAATATCCACGGGTTTTCTATTCAAAAATCATCATGAAATTCATAAAACAGACATGCACATAAATTTTTGTCTGGTTTTGTCGAACAACGTCCCCAATTTCATCAACAAAAAACATTACTGTCAGACAACGCTAATGCGTCACTGCAGTAGTGCATTCTTACATCTCCCATCTAAAATTAATTAATTACCCATAGTACTCCCGGGCTACTACTTCAGGTGACATAAAACTAGGAGTGCCGACTCTTCCTGTTTTTATTTTCTGTTTCCCAGGGTCTGCACTCAGTTGAATAGCTAACCCAAATCCCCCTAGTTTGACAGGAGCCGAGTTGTCTTTCGTCGCAAGTAGCACGCAGTGTGGCTTGATATCACGATGGATTATATCATTTTCATGGCAGTACCTAATTGCATCAAGAATTTGTCTCATGTAATGACTGACGACAGCTTCGCTGTAAGCAAATCCAGCATTCACACGCGAAACAATTTCAAAGCATATGTCCATTCCATCCATACTGAAAATAATCAAATTACAATTTGGTTAAACGAATCAGCTCTGTTTTTGAACATTATTTGGTGCTAATTGATACAAATGGAATGACAATCAATGACATACAATTCGAAGACCATATAAAGAAGTCCATCCGAAGAATAGGTTTCTAAAAGCTCGACGATATGAGGATGCTTGAGCATATGACATGTGGTTGCTTCGCGTTTTAAATCATCCGTGCAAAAGCCAGGACTCGATGTAAATCTCGCCACGTCCACTATTTTAACAGCATACTGGCATCCTGTCTGCCTGTGAATGCATCGCCTCACGACGCTATATGGTCCCCTGCAAAATAAATGCAAAAAAACCACGAATTAATCTCAATTTAGACAAACAAAAGACGGACAAATTTGTTCAATGTACTTACTTTCCAATGACTTCACACAATGCGTACACATCATCAAACAAAATCTCTTCCTCCGCCATGATTGACTAAAAGGTTTTCCCTCGGTCCCGACTGGACAACTACGTTACTTTTATCTATTGCACACAGTATATTTGACTCAGAAAACTATGAACTCGGATACCATCAACATTTTCCAATGGCACTGTCGGTAAAAAATTACTATCTAGTAAAACAGCATTAACAACTTTGCATCTTCGACTAATCAACCTTCCACTACATATACAATTTTCACATCTTTTTCTATTCTCCATTCAACTTTTGTTTTCTCTTCGTTATTAAGTGAGGTACTTTTGAACGATACGCCAAGTATCGTCACATTTTACCTCTCACATTGTCAGTGATCTTCATGCATTAGCTACTCCCAGTTGCAATCGTACGTTTCAATCATTACAACATACTCCATCCATTGAAAACTTCCCAATCCGACCGGAAGTAGGGGAAGAACAGTTTATTTACTTTAGTCCACATTGATGTTTCCAGAAGCCATATTGCAATACATACGTTCGCGCAACAGTAAACTAGTCGGATTACTTGTATTCTAAATAAACGTGTTCTTTGCTGGAAGCTCTTGATTATATCTTTAAAGTTTACTATCAATTACTCACTGATTAACACAGTCCCAAATTCGGTTTTTCCACTGATGTATTCCCAAACATTAAACTCTTTTTTAGCCACAGCATTCACAGAATAATTTCCTCTTCAGTGAAACTAAAAAGGTATTGCAGTCCACGGAAATTCTTAAAGCTGGCTATAAGTTGACTGCTGCTAATCTACCAATATGTTACAGGTGCGAAACTCCAGGTTCCAGGCATAAATATTCATAAATCCAGTGGATGTTTTTCGTCATCACTTCAGACTAGTCTATATTCACAAGAATTCATATATTTTATAGATGATTGACTTGAGTAAGTAGGTGCACTATCGTTAAGTTAAATCCTGTCCGTGATGAATAAAATATCCTTAGCGTAAATAACCAGAGGCCGTTTGTGTTTACTGCAAAAATAAACACATTAGTTGAACTCCGTCATCGCAAGAAGTCAAACATTACAATTGCAAATAAGATGAGAATAAAATTTCTTCAGTTACCTTCTTATTCGTTAGCGTGGTGGATACAAAAACCCAATGTGTTCGTTGACTCCAAATTTATTACAATCTTGTTCCTACAAGCTTGAAAGACAAATTCGATACAAAAAACATTAGCACAAACCAATTTTCCAAAAATTGCTTCAAGATGCGAGCGCGCATATCATTATCTGTTATGTCAAAAAGAAACAAAAACAAATTCGCAAGAATCTTACTTAGGTAGTGGCCACCGGAGTAGCTTATCGTTTTCTTATCGTTTCTTTTCTGTGACTGTGTGAAAAGTAGGAAGAAAGCTAAAGCCAATTTCGTTTGTTATGCACATACGTACAGCTACTGAAAGACAAGTAACCGAGCAGTTAGACTAATACCGCAGGATGTAAATTTTTAATTATTGGGGGAACAAGAAAATTCGGTTTTTGACAGGAAACGCAGGTTCATCCTTGAAAAACTTTTTCTCGGTTCACTCTCTCCCTCTCACTCAAACACATTCTATTTTATTTCTAGCTCTCGCCTGTTTTCCCTCACATTCTCTTGATCTCTGTTACTTCGGATTTTTTTTCAACTTTTTTTGTGAGTAAATAGTAAAAAAATCTACTCCTGGAAAGGTTTTTCCACTTCCAAAATCCCGATCATGTAATAACTTTTTTTTTGTGTGCGAGAAAACAGCTTCAAAACAGTCTATATGACTGATGATGATGATATTTTGTGTTCAGCAATAGTCAGAGATGTGCAAGGAAAAAAACTGACAGCAAACAGATACACATGACAGACACGATATATACCAATACACAAAAAAATGTAAATAGTTATTAAATGCACAAGATTTGTGTGTCTATCTAATGCTGTTCCAGTTCCATCCTTTTTCCCCGTCTTCGTCCAATACATTTTTTAACAAAGATATGCATATAACATGAAAAGCACACGGAGGAGATCACACACATACACACTCACATCGCCGATATATATGTTTTTGTGTTTTTTTTTCTCTTCTCCTTCTTGTAAGGCAGACATACCGATCAAGCTGAAAAAAATATTATCTCTTGTTGATATGATGAGAATGAGATGTGCTGGGATTTGTTAAGTGCGGGTGCGGCGATCGGTCACTGCTTCCGCCCTCGTCGTGTTCTTCTTTTTTTTTTGCACCGATGCTTCTTCAAGTCCAGCAGTAGTAGCTGAAAACTAGTAAAGCTTTTTTTCCTGTACAACACATACAAGAGAAGAGAAGAAAGAAAAAAATTCTTTCCAGGCTGACTCTGCTTCCTCCGGTATCATAAAAACCAACAACATTACATTTCTCAACTCCCTTAAAGTTTCACTCGAGAGAGTAGTGATACTACTAATGCATATTACACACATAAAAGTACATGTAGCGACTTCCCTTTTTTTCCGGGCTATTCGGTATGCTTTTTCCTTTGCTTTTTATTTAGTAGCTGAAAAACAAGCGGTTTTTTTCCAGTCTAGTACTTGGTGTATATGTAAGGAGTGTGGAGTGCAATCTGGATAGCGGCACGATACCAGTTTCCTTTCTAATCTTTCAGGGTTCGTTTTCTTCACGACTTTCTCTTTTTGTTATTTCTCGGCTACCACATACTGAGTAGGAGAGAAAAAGCAGCACCTCAGTCAGTTTTTTTCTTTCTTTTCTCTTTTTTTCGCTCTTCACACTTTCTCCTATATTATTGTTATTATGCTTAGGTTCCTTGGGATATGCCTAATAGAGAGAAAAAATGACTCAACTACGCGTTCTTTTTTTGTTTATGGACTCATGTACAGTATGAAATTATGCTACTGGAGAGAAAAAAGAGAAATAATAAGGTGGTTTTGTCTGTTGCTATTTTTTACCAAAAAAGAGAGAAAAAGGCTTGAATTGAAACTTTTATTATGTTTCTCGAGACTATAGTCCTCGTTGAGTTGGATATACAATACTGTATAGGCTCGAGACTCTGAGGAAGTAAAGCAGGACCGTTGTGGTAATTTAGCTGTATCGCATACACAAACAAAAATTGTCGGGGTTCATCATCTTGCATTTCGTGCTAGGTTTTTTAGAAATAAAACAGCTAGAAAAACAAACATGTATCGAGTTTCACCATCAATACCAAGTGGGAACGAGATGTGTCTGCCTGTAGCGTACATGACGAGAGAGAAAGAACAAAAATGCACAATAAAAAACAGACAGAGATGAAGCGTACAAAAAGCATACAAACAAGTCTCTACTCTTTTAGCATTGATAAAGTAGTCAAAAGACGAAGAGAAATTGTAGAGAAACAAGAAGAAGAAAAACCATTTTTAACTGAAATCTGTGAAAATAAAGGATGACGATGGAAAAAAGCCCCACACACAAAAACGACGAAGATACCGTCACGTCCACCTATTGTGTTTAGCAAGCTTTTGTAAGTTGTAGTAGTTCTATGTACTTCCTTTTCAAGTATGATCATCTTTGTCTTCTCATACAATATACATGTTCTTTTTTCGAAGTTTAATGACACTCTTCAACAGATTGAATCATTGTTTTTTTCTCCCTTCTTACTTAACGCTTTTTGCTCCACTTTTTTAAACATTCCTGATCAGGCACGATCAGATGCATGTTGGTGTTAGTTTTTTTGGTTTGTTGCGTGAAGGAAACTACATTATTTTTATCTTTATCGCTTTTATGCTTTCCCAGTCAGGCAAAAATAAATATCCAGATTTTTGTGTCTTCCCCGGCAAGGAATTGGTTATGGGTGCTGGTGATGATTGGAGTAGCACAAAAGTTTCCTGCAGTCCTGTAATTGTCGGCACAAAAACTGGTCAATGTGTTAAAAGCGGTTTTTCGGCTTCATGCATGCATGACTACCCAATGGGCGAAAACATTTCTTGAGGAAAAAACCCAACAAGCCAAAAAGCAAAACGACTCTTCTTCACGGTTGTATGAAACTCTTCCTCCTCCTTACAATGCCCCCCTCCCTACAAAATGTTGCTTTATGTGATGATATTAACGAATAACGCTATTTTATTTCCATGCTGTTAAAACTCATGCACCATGCAATGCATTCTAATAAGGTTCGACACGGCAAAAACAGTCATCCAATCTGTATATTGAGAAGAAAGTAAAAGAGCACGACTCTGCAATGGATATTCTGTTTTTCCTTCTTGCAGTTTAGCAGCTAAGCCTTTTTTGCCGATTTTGCCGACTTTGGAGAGCAATGCAAACTAAAAAAACGGAAGAGAAAATAGATAGCCGGCATTATTTTTCATACTAAGCCGAAAGGTGATGGTGGTGATAGAAGGTGGTAGAGCAATATGCGAAAATAAGGTTGAAACGATTGGAAAGATAAGGGCCGTAAATATTTGTTACGGTAAAGTGCGCTGACGTACATAAATTGAAGGAGTAGCAGACGGAAAAAAGCATCTCAGCTTTTTTTTTTATACTTGTCTGTCCAGGCATTTTATGATGGTTTCTTCCTCGTTGACTCCGAAACGAGGAGAGGAACATCAGGTTACCGTCTCAGGAACGATAAAGGACTAGTACTACTTCATATATCCTTGGTTAAATTTGCTAAAAGATAAAAAATGTTATTGGGAAAAAGTGAGTCAAGAGAGTTTTTTTATTCACTTCAAGCATGAAAACTATGTTTGCATAGATTATGCCCGCAGAATAATAGATGGGAGAAGATAGCGTGTGACGTGCACTGTGTCTAAATTTATATGAGGTAGGATCCGCTAAGTAAAAATTGTGGGTACGGAATGGACATTTAGTCATTACGTTGTTTGGGTGGCGACTGCAGCCAATTTGTTACATCAGGATTGATACGGTCCCTTTTCGCATGAAAATAAGTAACCCGAGCGGGCATACATATTCAGTCAGAGGTATTTATGGGTCGCTTCGACCAATATATAAAATCCTTTTATTATTATAGGAAATATTTTATGATTTACATACACGGGACGTAGAACATTCATATATGAGGCTTGTCTTGATAAAACTTTGGAAAAGTACAAGGACTTCCAGAACGAAATTTTCAGACAGAAAAACAACCCGACCTGACAACAAATTTGAACTTGCATAAAAGATGCGAAGGAAAATCCTATCTATAAATCCAAAGAATTCATTCAAAAAATTAAAGTTTGATACAGGTATGTTCGAAATGATTTTTCCATTCAACAGGATGTAATTCTCCCTGACTTTGTTTTGATCAAAGCCAATGTGTTTATCTTACATAAATTGCTTATTAAAAAATGGCACGAATTCCAGAAACAATGCCAATTCCAGACGTATGCTGGCTTTATATTTTTCTCACTAAAGGGCTGTGTTAAGAACAACTGCTGGTAGGATCCTTCTCCGGTGAAGACGCTGAAGCTGCTTTGTGTGTACGAAGCCATTCGTTAACCCTTTCAAATTCAGAGGGTGAAAGGCTACTAGATAATTTAATATCTTTGAAGAGATTTGCAGCACTTCCCACTGCATCATTTAAAGATCCATTTTCCCGGGTAAGCTGTTCAACAAGCACACACGAGGAAAGAAACTTGGACCTCCAAACTTCAATTTCGTTGGATAGCGTGTCCACTGACTCGCTTGTCGAAGGTTTAGGTATTCCCCGTGAGTTTTCGATCCCAGCATCCCCCCTGTCTCGAATTATATCTCCTGATAAAGAATCTACCAAAAGTTTCTTGAGCCGTATATTTTCTTTGTGTAAGTCGTCATTATCCTTTTCTGCTATTTTAAGTCGTTCCTTAAGTAGTGTCAAGGCATGTGATTGCTTTTCCACAGAATTTCCATGTCCTGAGTCTTGAGCAGATAACTTCAGTAGATGAGAAGGAGAGCCTGACCCGTCAGGTAATTGAGTATTTAAAACTGATCTGGCCTCGGCCTGGTCAACGCTGCTGTCTTGTAAAGTTAAATTGATTAGCGATTGTCGCACTGCGCTTGAAGGGCATGAGCTTTCAGAGGAATTTCTCGAATGTTTTTTCGATGTTTCTGGATGGGCGACGATTGGCCTCACTGCACCACGATACGGCTCGTATGGAATAAACCGAGGATTCCTAGATATAAAGTTATCATAAAGATATCATTTCATCAAAACTATGGAGGAAAAATCAATAATGTGACGTTTCGAAACAAACCTTTGTTTGTTTATCGCCTGTTCAGGTAGCGATTCCATTGATTTCCTATTGTTAAGCTTTGGCTGCGTCACCGTTGGTTTGACTTGGATAAGCTGGTTTTTTGGTGGAAGCTCACGAGGTGACATTATTTTAGATTTTGTTGAACCACTAACTACACTGGTTACCCTAATGGGTTCTAACTTTGCACCAGGCATTGTAAACCCCCCGTTTCCGCAGGTTCCCTCCCCAGCGTTCAACCCATCTGCCACTTGAAGCATGTTTCTTCTAGGATCTGCTTCCACCGAACTGGGTACTTTGTCAGGTTGCTTTGGATGTGCTGTACTATCAACACTATACCCCATTAGGGAAGCACCAAGCTGTTTATTGACATCTAACACATTCTCACTTTCCATCCCGTCTCCATCAGTTCTTTCCCCTTTGAGAGAAAATCAAACAAAAAATTTCAACTACAAATTACAAGTTCTACATCTACAAAGAAATCAAAATAAAATCGTCAATCCTCACTTTCGTTATCTGAAATGGAAGCCACGTCACTGTCAGTTTCAAGAAGATTGCCCATCACAGCCCACCAGCCGTGTTATCAACAACTACCACTTTTTACTCATTAGTGATTATATGTTATCCATCACAGAAGGATTAAACCTACTTTGTCAATTTCTGAATTTTTTAAAAATTTAAACTAACTTTCAGCTGCCTAACGAACCTGACGTTAGTCCTAAATTTCTTCACTATTTCACCATAAGCTCTAATTTAAACAGATTTTGACAAGAATCAGATGCCACTAAAACCTATTCATCCACGGTATTCGTTCGGAATAATTTTTTGTATTTTTTTCTAGATTATCATCATAATTAAATGCGAGTACTCCATCTTAGCTGCTGTCTTCTGCTTATCTGTATCTAGCGGATGTATTCAAAAGACCGATAATGTTTGTAAATACAATCTTACGGTTATTTAAAGATACACCTGTATATACAGCAATAAAAAAGAAAGTGACAAGTTGTACATGAGAAGAGTCTCCGGCCGCAGATTTGCTGACGTATCGTCAGCTGATGCTCAGGGGAGTCACGAGATAAACAACCCAAAAAACATGGATTTGGTTTCATGCACTTTGCAATTTTGGTAAAATGCAACACATGAACACATGATTCCAGTCCGGCATGGAGAATGACATCTCTACCAAAACAAAACAATTGTGTGGGACGATTTTATTTAAAAGTGTGTGTTTTTAATGATTTTTTACTTTTTGATGGGTTGCTGATTGTGGCTAACAAGCTGTCATCAAACGTTAGAACGTAGTTTTACAAAAGAGGTCGTTTTGAAGGTGAAAGTTTGTGTAATTAGTGATTGGGTTTTGATTTGAAAGGAGTAGAAATGAAAAATCAGTGGGATGGCGAAATAAGGAACCAGGTGCTGTCTCTTCTAAGGGATAGGAATAAAAGGGAAAGCCAGGGGTTCACAGAGCTTTTCCAACACCGTAAGTTGCCTATATATGTCAAGAATGTATTGTAATCGCACTCACGACAATCATATAATTGTTATGTTGTATGTTTGACTTGAAAAAGACGAGAAATTGTTTGAAAACTGGGCTGCAATTAAGGCTGAGAATTTGCGACTTAGTGTTCAGGTGGAACGGGGTTACACTCATACTCCAGGATATTCAGATGAACGGGAGAAGGTTTGTTTAAGATTTATTTTTTGGGCGTGTCGGGTTACCACTAGAATGCAGAGGTGTAATCTCAAGCTTCTGTTTTTCTGTGCAGGTTCTGGAGCAGAAAATATATTCGCTTCAAGAAGAGCTCACTGATTTGCATAAGAAAAGGAGTGAAAACGCGTCTCATGTGTTGAGTCTCTCTGCAAAGCTAACTGACAAGGAAACGGAGCTTTCAACGGCACAAACCCAGCTTGCATCGTCTGTCGCCAAATGTGCGGACCTTGAGGATCAGATAACGTTTCTCCAGTCAAAAATTCAAGAGTAAGTACTAAGTTAGGATACATGGAAGAATTCTCTGAAAATCTCTATTTTGTATTAACACTTAATTTGTTTTCAAATAGGCTGGAGGCAACAAATCAGCTTTTAAGAGACGAACACCAAGCTCTGCACCTAGCCTACTCAGCACTAGAGGAAAAGCATCACAAGCTGATTGTTGAAAATAAGGAGGTGCTTCAGCGGTACATTGAAATCAAAACTCAACATGCTGACATAATGAATCAAGAAAATGAAAATTTCGTCAAGTAAGCAAGCTAGTTATGAGGACAAATTACTTTGCGAGTACTAGACCTCAATTTTGTTATTTTATATGCACAGGAAACGCCAAGCTAAAGTTCAGAAAGAATTGGAGGATGCGGCAAAGGAGTCTAAAGCCAATGTTGTAATGCCTGAGGAGGAATCTCCGAGCGTCGCAGATTTGTCTCTACTTTCAACACTTGCTGTAGGGTGCGTTGTACCCACACAAGCATCATTTAAATTTGTAAAATTTTACTGTTATCTATTCTATGTATACTTGTCATGTACGTATTTAAATTCTAATCTGGTTTTGTATTAAATAAGGATACGCATGAAAACGAGGTTAACGCTGTTCGCTGGAGTCCCAATTGTAAACATTTTGCCACAGGCAAGGCTGAAACAAATTTGGAATAAAGGCTCATGCTGGAAGCAGACGCGTCATAATTACTTTATTTATTTATGGCCAGGTGGTTCTGATCGCAAAGTGAAGTTATGGGAAACAGTCGGAAATGGGGCAGAGTTGAGGGCGAATTTAACAGGCTGCAATGGTGCCATATTCAGTGTAGAATTCGACTCAACAGCTACCCTCCTGTTATGCACGTCAAGTGATTTTGCGTGCCGAGTTTGGACAGTAGATGATCATCGGCTTCGGGTACAGTACACAGTTTGTCGTTCATTAAGCTTTAATCATGCATTGCGTCTAATTTATTACCACTTTTGTTTTAAAATTATCCCGGATGCAGTTATAAGTCCCGATGCATTTTCATCTCATTTTAAAAACAAAGATGTTCCAATGCTTTCAAATTAAACTGAAAAACTCATACAAAATGTGCATTCACCTATTTGGTCAGTATCTGATGTAAGTGATGTATTGTATGAAGAATGAATGTACTGTTAATAATATAGTTAACTATGTGTGTTTCACTGCCTCCCACCTGGATCTAAATAATGATGCATGACATGTTTTCTTCTTATGATTTTTCGCTTGTTTAGTTGAAAATTTTGCACCGGGCCGTATATTCTCCTTGATTTTCCTGATTTTGATGGTTTGCTTGTTTTCTAATTTGTATATTATAAGAAATTCATAAATCTTGACAATCAAAGTCAACTTATACACACGATTGTAAGTGGTGAGCATGCCGAATAAAGCTACATATATTGTATAAAGTCATATCCAGTCCCATCTAAGGATAAATACAAAGGGATTATCATAAATACCTACTTCACCTATTTAAGTAATAGGCAATGAAATGTATTAACGGTAATATTCAAGATAACGGCAGCAGAAAAGTAAAATTACTCTTTGAAAAATATCTTGCCAAATCTAGTTCCCAATGAATATCCCTCTGTTTTCACTACCTAAACAATTTGGTAGCAATACAATATTGTAAAACATTTTATCTCACGGTATCAACAAAGAATAAATAAAATTTTGGCTATTTGGATACTTTTCAAATGAAATTCCCGTTTCATTCGATTCTATCCTTGATTAGTTGCATAATACAAGTATGCTTCGTAATGATACAGGTGCTCCTTTTTAGCACAACAGTTAGACTTTCGTTAGCGTTGCAGGAAAAAAAATATCCTCGCATCACGACCAAGTCAGTAGGTGGTCAGTAATAGATCTACGATCCCAAACATCATAGCCAATTATATGAATAGTTGACGTAACATCTTCATCTGCTATTGAAATACATAATATCCACACATTCATGCCAATTAAATTGTCACTTAATCTCAAATCTTAGTACTTGATCAACTGAATTTGCCTGTTTAAAAAAATTGTTTTTCGGGCAATTAAAATACCAACCTTATCACAGCTTGTTAGCTTCTTAATTGGCTGCAAGCAATTACAGTCAAAAGCTGATAAACGCAGAAGCGATTTCGTATTTAGTATGAATATGATTTCGGCGAAGTAAGAATAAGCAGCTCCTTCTTTCAAACCTCATTTGGTGGGGTTTGTTCTGATTTCGACAATTGAATGCTAATGAAAATAAGCAGAGTGTTCAAAGTCGCAATGATTATTTTATTTCAGTAGTTTATTCAAAAAAATCGCGTAGTTTTCATAGATCATAGTACAAACACACAGGTATGATTACATTAAAACACGTACCACAATTGTTGTATAAATTAATATTCATATATTTTCAATAAATAAAATTGGTTTTTAAAAAACATGAAAATCATATCAAATTATACTGTACATGATACAAAACTCGAAACTTACACTAGTTTACTCTATGTACACTTAACTGTTAAACTTACAAAATACCATTTTACCTCTGACATAGACACTCTTCATCAGTAAATTACAATACATACAAGGACACACATAACGTTTCTTCTTACACAGACATCTTATTTACTAAATGGCCAAAAAAATCTGTGTGTGTACAAATTACATACCTACAATGAATCACAACACAGAACAAAAAAAAAACTAGCGTATAGAGATAAAAAGGTTAACTGTCTGGGCAGTTTGAAACGTCCGTTTGATAAACTTGTACAAGTTCAGAAGTAGAAATATGACGATAGATTTCTATTGTTTCCGTAAAATTAGTCTAGGTATATCAGGTTACATTGTAGTCATTTTTTTCCTTTCTAAAAACCCCTTATCGTGAATGCTGTCTGTCTCAGAGTGTACTGTATATTTTTTAATCGGCTAACTACGAGCTGATTGATTAGTTAGAAGTAGACTTCGTTACTGTAAACAGGTTCATTTTCATGGTTGACTATCTCGTCATGATTACCAATCAGCATTGTTCCGTGAGAATAAAAATGGTTGATGTGTGTGCGTACTCACATTAGTTGTGTGTGTGTGCGTAATAGTTTTCAAAACATGTACTGTTAAGACTTTTTCTCCTTTTTTAAAATAAATTACTTATAGCCAATGTAGTCTTAACAAGAAATAGTAAAAAGTAATTTGTCTTTCGTGATTAGAGAAAAAAAAATTGTGGATATAGTGTCGGGTAGCGTCAGCATATTTTTTCTTTGAAAATAGGTACAATGAAAGCGTGAGTATTAGTTCATCTTAATACCGATAATTTATGCTATATAGATTTTTTTTTAAAGTAGAAAAGTAGGTTGGGCGTGTTGATTATTTTTATGTGTGCAAAAAAACGATCAGATTGTGATTTTCTGGATTAGTTAGAGGAACGTAGAAAAACTTTCCTTCTCTAGGGAAAACTCTTTACGTTGCTGTAAAAAAGGATGAATTTTAAGCTTTACATCACTATACATCTGCCAACTTTAAACTAATCGCTTTGAACTTATGAATAGGCACATTTTGGAAGCTTTTGAGAAACAATGCGAGAAGCCCCGGATGGTTACGATATTTACGATGATATAACGTTTCAATTGAGTTTTCAAGAAAAAAAAAACTGCATTCAGACTGGCAGCTTTGTTCATAGTGACCCAAGCAGCAGTTTTTTTTACGAATACTGAATAGGCCGATGACTCTTTTATTGCAGTTTTTCAAATGAATTCTTCCTTTCTGATCGTCAACAGTTTGAACATTGATTTTTTTAAAAAGAACAACTCATCATTACGACTATCAATCTCTCCCACCAACACAATTCTTCACGTGAACTGTTTGAAATGAAGAGAAGACGTAAAGTGAATGGTTAGGTTCAATGGTTTGCGTTGCTTTAAAAATTTGACTTGTCCCGATTGAAAATTACCTCCGACGTAGGTTTTTTTGTATTGAATGAGAGAAAAAAACGGATAAATTTCAGAACAAAAATGAAAGAAAAGGATAACAATCATGAAGATGACTTCGATTCACATTTGTAATCTATCAAAAATCCAACAAAATTGGACGCAAGCTGTTATTTAAACTTATTAATTTGTAGCAAAAACGTTCCATCATTACTTTGATTGGTTGTTTCTTGAACAAAAACGAAAAATTGATGATATAACAAGAAATCCTGATTCACATTTTAAACTCGCAAATGTTTCAAACTACTGTGCTCTCAGAGAGACTAATCAGTATCGTCTCGCCGTAGCCGGGGTTCTCCTCTCAATTCGTATGTATGTAGCTAATCAAATACCTTGCGTACTTGTTCAAGTACTCATAATAATCGAAGAAGAAGCATCAAAAGTAATAAAGTTGACTATAGCCTGCATGCTTGGATATTTATCAAAAAGCTTCTTCAATAGCCATATTCGTACGTTCAGTGGGCGGACGTGGAAAATTATTGAATTGTTTTTTTTATCTCATTAACGTGCTACTTCTAACAAATCTTTTTTTATTCCAATGCCTGTGTATTTAATTTTCTATTGTGATACGATTAATTATGGTATTCTTTTCGTGATAGAAAAAGTATGGTATCATAGAACTGATGCACCCCAAAGAAGTGAAAATACCCCAAAACCTTTTACCACATTTAAGTAGAACCCCTTTGAGATAACAATAAAAGTTTGAAAATAACCTGGGATTTCAATGAAAATCCTCAATTTACAGTAATATTTGGCAGCTGCTGAGGCTTACATTTTCATTGAATCAACAACAAGTAACAATTACTAAAATACTATAATAAATAATGTTTAACTGATTTTAAAATAATACGAATATTCGCAAACGTATTACAATCCAGCAACGCACACCAGCGAAATACTTTGGAGTGAAAGTGGCATGAAAACATGTTTACCAAAGCATGATTTTGAAAACAAAACGGTAAACAAAATGCCTACCTTCTAACTATTCAATTATGGTGCATGCTTTCTCCCCTCTTTCTGACAAGAACTTCAACTGGTATAATGTTGTATAGAATTGTGGTGTAAAATTTTGCTGAGTTATTTCATCGGTAAAGAAACTCTAAATGCTAAGCAGTAATCCTATTGGTAATAAACGGTCAGTCAGTCGGGTACCAAAACCTCCCTCAGCGTGTCAACCTTAACTTACAAAAAGTTAGCTTTAACTTTTTTCCCCTAAAAAGGAGCAAAAATACTTGCTCGACTTGCTATCACATAAACCTCTTTGTAAAACCTCTCGTCGTTGTAAAAAGTTTGAAACTGTCATGTAGAATTAAAATTATGTTGCAAATGAATGATAACAAGTGATATGGTGCTTCCGGTTTGTCTTGCACTGTCCCTCTGGTATATATTTTTCCGTTTTACGTACATTGTAAGCACCTATTCTTAAACTTGAGTAAAATATTTTAATGAGATTTACAGGAAGAGTCTGGCCGATAGATCTGTTTTAACTCAGATCATTCATGTATCAGCCATGACACCATTTTTTTGTCTGCATCGAACTGATGATGAGAGAGATTCGTTATTGTACCACAGAAGGGTACGAATGTCCATTTTGTTTCATGCATTTTCTACTCTCAAACGACTGAGTCTTAAAAATCAAAGGGACAGGGTAATTCTTAGCATTTGAAATTCTTTTTCCCTTCTTTTTTTTTGTACAAAAAACAACGATGGTGCAATGCTAAAGCGGAAAAAAATGTTTGACGTTTGCTTGTAGATGAACTACTACGATAGGGAAATATAAATTAGGAATAATTAGTTATAATGTCTATCTAGAATTCCTCCAGTCTAACCTCTAATACCTTTTGACAAAAATTGTCTGCTGAGGTCCTGGTCTTGGCTGTTGCTGAGGAAGGAGTTTCTTGCTCGCGTCTCTCTTTCTGAGGAAGAGCATAGCTCCGATAATGAGTAATGCAATTTGAACGCCTACTACAACAGCCCCAGCTCCTAATACTGTTGATAAATTGATACATGTCGCAGATCTTTGTTGATCCACGGGAGATCTACTTTCTGTCGATGGAATGTCCATGTCGTCTTCTTCGAAGGATTGTTGAGGGCGATGATGTCTTTTGTAGTCATCAGCAAAGTCGGGGGTGTCTTGAGACAATTTCCTGTCTCGTTTCTTGTCAGCTCCGAATCTGTCTGAAATGTGGATCGACCTGACAAGTAACATTTCCTCTTGTGGAACTTCGTTTCTCTCAGATCCCAAGTCACGTCTGAAACGGTTGTCACTGAAAGTGCTAATGGTGTACGTGTAGGGACTGTGAATTTCTTCAAGCTCGTTTGAGATGGATTCATCAAAACTGGCATTGAGTGATCTTCGCTTTCTCCTTCCGAGACTGGGAATTTCTTGGAACAAGCCACTTCCGTCCACGACTGGACAAATAACGGGTTGGCAGGATGGCAAACATGGGGTAACAAGAGCACGAAATTGAACAATTTCTGAGGTAGGGAACTTGAATGCATCAAAATGGGCTACTAAAGCTTTTTGATCATCTGAAGCTCGGTTGAGTGCTCCCATAATACGCTGGTCAGTAGGGCAACCCTCTCCATCCAAAAGCATGATTTCCGATCCATCAACGCCGTCCATTGCGATAAGCTCTCTCACGAAAATGTCGTATGGGCTGTTGGGGTCAACAATTTCGAACCTGAGCGATAGCGGATCTCCGACCTAAATTGACGCACAAAAATCATAAATTTGTATGAAAATTTTCATTGATTATTGACCTACGTATTTTATGAACTGTCTGAAGTGAAAGATATATGGTGACGGTGTCAGCTCATTTATTCAAGAAGCATATCCGTATTTTTCTCCCACTTTCATCTTCATCACCATACCGAGTTCATTTGCCACTTTATTCTTGACAAGTGCATAAGCCTACCTGAGCTGATCCAGTCGATTCGCCACGTCTATCAGTAACTCGCATTGCCACGTTAGGTGAGTCCACAATACTTTCTTGGGTGATTGAGTGCTTAAGATCTGGCGAAACTCCAAGGTCAACTTCGTTGGAGACGGATTTATTAGTAAGATCGTACTGACACGCTACTGACAAGCCCATGTCAGATGCAGTAACGATTTGGTCATGATGCTGAAGAATCACCTAGAAATTTGAGGATAAGCAAAAGAAACGGATTTTAGGCTCTTTAAGTATTTATCTCACGTCTAATCAGATTTATTCTTCGCGCTTGTAAAAAACGTCGATTGAACGGACTGCTGATTGTGACATGTGCTCTGCTGAAGTGATTATATAATTGGAGTGTTTAAACATTCGTGAAAGGTATAAAATTGAATCCTCCTCGGGTGCAACAATTGCACTTAGCTCGAGATGAAATAAATTCAGGTTTTAATATTGCTGACATTTAATAGCAACTTGTATTTAGGCTGGTCAGTACAAACGATGTAAAAACTAGCATTTTACTCCTCTTGTAGTGAACAGATCATGATTAAAAAACCTGAAACCGGTATTTTTTACGCAGCAGCAGCTCACACCGCATCTTAATAGAGAAGTAAACAGATGTAGATAGAAGAGATAATGGATCGTAATCAGAGAAAAGGCTTTATAAATCAACACAACTTGCATTCTGTAACATCAAATAAAAAAAGATTTCATCATGTGTATTTCATAACAATATTAATATTATTATTAGTCTACACTTTTCCGCATACTCTGATGATTCTGATCCCTGTTCAAAACTTGTCTTACAGCTTTGCTTTTAAAATTTGGGTGAAGGCATAAAATGCAGTTTATGGCGATCCCTGTCTCATTGCATAAACAGTTGTGATGCAGAAAACCATATTTTGTTAAATGCACAATTTGCTTTGATGTCAGGTACCGTGCCACAGTCAATTCGACGTGTTTTTATAGTTCAACAGGTTCTCAAGGTACATATTAATGTCTTGTGAATTTTACAACGTACACGGAAATTTCCCTTGAAATTAGGGTTTATTAAATTAATCCTATTTTTCACCGTTTTACTTTTCTCGAGCTGATATTTTTGTTTGGTGTTACCTCAGTAGAGTATCTGCCCATTGCTTCACGTTGAACTCCGCACTCCAAGTCGGTATAGGGAAGTCTCAGCGCGAATTCAAGTGAATTTTGTACATCAAGTGCACAGCTATTGGGAGCACCCTTTGCATACAACTTTCCTTGGAAGATCTTTGAGGTCCTTACTGTAGCAATCATATCCCCGGCACGACAGTCTACGCTGACATTGTAGCATGCAGAAAGCTCCTTGGTTGACGCATCGGGCACGGCAAGGAAAGGTTCCCGGATTTGAGTCAAAGTCAAAGAGTTATGGTGACTGAGCCGACAGACCTGAGCCCCTGTGGCGTTGTAGTCGTATGATTGGCAGCGGAATGCAGTGTTGAGGCAGAGGTTCCTTGTTAAAAATGGTAAAAATGGGTTGAAAAAATCACTCTTTACAGGAAAGGAGATTTATCCATGTAGTAAAATTGACATTATATGCATGCTGCAACGCGTCAACATGATTATCATGATCATCTCTCGGGGGGATACTTTTCATATAATCCTAGTTTGAAATTTTGAATGATTGTTTAAAAAGATTAATACTTCTTTCATAATGCATTTTGCATTGTGGCCCTGCAGCAAAATATTTTTTTTACAACTACGGAGGTTGGTATTTAATGTTTAATTTGTGTCAGAATAATCCACGATAATAGACATAAGCTAATATTTACTTTAAAAATAAAACCGCACGGGCAGAAATCCATGTCAAAGTGTCAACAATTGATATTGCACTCTAACCCTCATTTTGAAGGTCGTTCTACAACCTACAGGCCCACAACCTTATGGTTTCAATTTAGCCGGGAAAAGACGTTCATACATTTTTTAGTTTAACCGTCAAAAATATATGCTAGTCGATCTTCAAATAGAAATTGTGATTCTTTAAGCGTTGTTGTCTGTGTGAAATATTGTGTGTTAGCACGCAATGAAATAAACTCTGAAAATTGCAAGAATTTGCACTTAAGTAATACGCTTATCTGATTTTGAAATGCACTGTGAAAATACAAGTTGGTTGATTTTTTTTCTTCATCGGTTGTTGGTTTTTGTAACGGTATGTTCTACACCCCGTGCACTATACTTTTGCACTCATTATCATCACATTGATCATGAAAATCTGCTCTTGGTCAATGAATGTGGTCAGGTAACCCTGTAAAAACTGATAATACGGTTCAACCGTGTGTTCGTATGAGCGAAAAAACAAACGCAGTCGCTTACTGTGCAAACCCAGTTCTAATACACATTAGGCTTTTCTGATGTACTTACGGATGATTCAGAATTTCAAAATGATTTGCTGAAAGCTTTCAGTTAGAAACTCGGATGGATTGAACATAAAAAGATTCCGTAACTTACTTGCAGTCCTGTTCTGTTGCAACTTCCTGGTACACAGCATCAACTGTTTTTAAGATTTTTCCATCCAATGGTTTGAAATCACAGAGCTTTGTTGGATCACTGACACAATTGGACTCCATGTAATCTGTGCCATTTTCTGCCTCAAGGGAGTGCAGAGATCCAATCGACATTCTGTCCATATCTGATAGCAGGCAGTCTCCAGTGGCTTTGATGTATGTTGCTGATCTATAATCATAAAATAACACAAGTTATTAGCTGTATGCTTACAGACTTCATTTCTCTTATTGATTATTGCTTGAATTTTAATTCAACAAATAACGCAAAACGCTTCCAACTATGAAACCAATTTTTCAGCTTCAATTGCCAATCTTGCCCGTGCACATCTTGTATAGGTATAAGTAAGGCATAGGGATAAGTTTTTTTTTTACTTCATGATTTCTACTATGAAAAATGCATAAGTAGCTGAACTCGATTAGTTTCTGCTGTAGTATTACGCAAAAAACCCGTTCGTTTCCACTTTGAAGGCAGAGATGCGTATTACTACAATCATTACTTTTGTTTGATAAAATACCCGAGCAAAATAGCACTAGTGCCAAACTACATCTCACGTAATGTGTAATTGGTCACACATGATATTTTTCCGTCCTTTTTTTGCGTTATGTTAAGTCAGTCTCTCTCTCAGTTCTTTCAGGAGAAGGAATTTCTAAATGATGCATTGTTGAAAAAATAATTCATGTTAGTAGTATGCACATTACACATGGCATGTAACGATTACAAGTGTCAATGTCCCTTCTGTTTTTGCCCAGTTGTTTTTTAGTTTTTAAATTAGACATGCTCTTGTCACAACTTTTACTGTTGACTTTTATGTGATTTCGAATCATGTAGTAAGTAGTAATAAGTTGAAAACATCTTACTGCTTCTTGATTGATGAATGATAGGGATTTTTAAGAAAGCTGTGGTGGGAATAAAGAGTCCCACTATTGTGCATGAAGTTGAAGAGGAGCTTTTTAATCACGTTTCTAGAGGTACTGGAACGCAACGAGACGAATTAGGTATTTGGTGACGAGACATGAGGCCATATGAAAAACATTTAATATTATTATATATGTATAAGATAGTAATCTATAAAATTTCAGTCTCCTAAAATAAGTTTCCCTACATAGTTTTATTTTGAATGCATTCCTCAAACGGTCCACAAACAACATGCATATAGTCCAGTTCTAAACCCTATTTTAGGTCTATCTAGTTAGCACACAATCACTGGTCAAGGCTTCAACATTCAGTTTATATATTGTCGTTAGTTTCGAAGAAATGATTTGTCATGCTGTATGATGACGAAATGATAATGTCTCAAACGTAACACACTCGACACGAAGATGCTTACTGATTATTATCATAACTGATGAAATCTGCGGGAACCGTTTCGTGCACTTCACGTCTATAATTGCCATATGCATTTTTCTGTATACCAACGAGAAAATAATGTAGATTTGTAGCTTCTAAAACATAAGTGACATGCGAAAACAATTGCTTCACTAATTATCTACCATTGAGTTACATTGTTGGATTCATTTGTTTATAGCAATGATACATGTGTGAAATATGATGAATTGGTTGTGATTAACACCTCAACGAAAACACCTTCTGTTTGTAAGCGTGCCTCATAAAAGCCGTTAATTATGTACTATTTGTTCTTTTATATAATTCAAGCGTTGTATTTACGAAACCAATTATCACTGAAAAGCTATTCGTTTCTGGTGTTATGCTGGTTTGAAAGCTTTTAAAATTGGTGTTGTACACTAATCGTTAGTAAAATATTATATGGGAGTATTTACTTGCAGTTTATGAAATACTCCCAAATCAAGCCTCAAATGTGTTGTTCTGGGGCTTTATGGTTCTATTCAGGATGGATATGGATGGTTGGTTCCATTTAGGAGGCTAATTTCGGCAAGTCTTTAGTGATTAAAAGTCTGAGAACTTCTTATCAAAAGGAGCTTCCGTTTTCGCGGGCTTCAGTCAAGTTTGAGAGGTCTTGACAGATATTTTCTCAAACCATGCTGCCTTACATTAGTTGCAGTGATTGAGGTCACCTTTGGTATTTAGTTCTTTAGTACAGTAAATCAGTAAATGTGTGTTATTCTAGTAAATACTAAATATATTATTTTGTCACTTCATGAAAGTTTCTGGTAGTTATCAGAAAGAATGAGTATGTAATTTTCGAAGTTTTTTTGAGGATACATTATGAGGAGGGAATGCATACAAATAATCAGATGTATTTTTTCAGGTGTTGGCATTTCTTTTAAGGGTAGACTGTTACTGACTGAAGCAAACGAAGTATTTTAATGGCGAAACTCATTTTTATTGCTGATGCATGATAATGAAATATAAAAGGCATATAATCATCATATTCGAAACGAAATGGTATCTTGTTGAAAGTAACGGACTGTTGAATCAATTTAGGTACGACGCATAAAATTAGTCGTCACGAAACGATGTCGCCGGCGCAGGTATATTATCATTTGACAATACGGCTCAAGTTTCAAAGGTCCGTTTCCTTTTCGCCTTTTTTCCGTCGTCTTTTTCTGGCTTTAGTGTTGCTCATTTACTATTTTCCCTTCTTATTAAAGCATCGTGTCAGATATACTCATAATAGAAAATTATTGATAAATCATGACAATAGTGTTCTTTTAGCCAAAGCTCATACGAAAGTGGCTCAAATCACATTATGTAAAATAAAAGAATCATAAAAAATGTAGTATCAGAGACAACCTCATTATTCATTATATTTATTCATTTTTAATATTAAAAGATATGAATGAACTTTCATTGCACTATATACCTACATTCATTAAAGACATTCACACCATTTTATCGGCTTAAATCGGTAGATCACGAAGAAAACGTTTACAAAAGAAAAAAAGTTAATAATAAATCTATTGATTACTTGTGATTTGTAACGTTAATAAGGTGTACAAAAATTCGCGAATTAGTGTACAAATCAACGTGATGAATCTCATATCGTGTCTAGCATTATTCGAAATTCCTGTCAATGGACATCCGATCGTCTTTCAGAGAATGCCAAATCTAACTTGAGCGTTCAGAGGCTAAGACTACTACGCACAACACAGTCACAATATTTTTTCCCCGTGAACGAAATGCATGCTAGTAAGTTAAATCAATGAAGCAACGTTGCAGCATGAAGCAATGAGTATTGCATCGCCTAATTGTTGGGAGAATATTGGTTGAAGCCATTCAAACAGTCAGCAACTTTTTCTTACTATTAGTTAGTATCGGCATATAATTCCCCTTTGTTTTTCTGGACTAGCCTATTCTAAACTCAAATCTATGTATCTCCATTCGAAAATTAGCATAAACGCCTGCCTGTGTGTGTACCTAAGCTCATGTCATAATTGAGGCATGACAATTCTCCGAATTTGTTAGTTATGGACAGGTAAAAGTGGTCGAATCTTGCATGGTGTTTGCTATTTAAAATTAACAAGGGCTGCCACTAAACGTCAGTACTCATCAAATGTGAGACATGTATAGCAAACATTTGGGCATCAGTGACTTATTCGTGCCCGTATAAAATTAACTTACACGCGCGTTTAGTTTAAAAACCGAGACTTACTTCATTCGTTCGTTCATGTCAGCCATACTGGCTACTATGCAGATAGCGATTATGTTTCATGCTGTATAAAGTAGAACATGATGTATGTGAAAAGACAAATGTATCAGCTTCACGACTATGGTCTTTGTACGGGATTACGTGGGAAATAACAGGAAGTCATCCCCTCTACCATCATAAATGTTTTAAACTCCTTACCATTAGCAATGTTCTACCAAGAAGACTTATGCTGATATCATCATTCGTATGATCACGAAAGTAGGGCTAGAAAAACTTCACTCAACTTAGATTTATAATCAATACATTTTATCGCTATTTTTAAGTGCAATCCCAGTACAAAATATGGCTCCTACAAGCATTACATGACACTCAAATGAATTAGTCTTAGTCTTGCCTACATAATCATGTATTTACTCAATATGTTCGACTTATATTGTTACAAATTGACAATAGAATGTTTATAAGGAACCATTGTTACATCGTGGTTAGGTACTAGACTTGCAAGTGCATAATGTCTAAGGTCGGAAGTGTAGTGTAACGCAGGTCGCAAATCGAAGTTTTTACAGCCTTTTACAGTTTTGTTGTTCTAAACATGATATCCCGACTTTAATTCAATATATTCGACGATTTATATGAAAATCTCAACTATATTATTATTGTTTGATTGTGTGTATTGACAAACTAATATCGCCATTTCTAATTCTAATAGATATAGCTGAGAGTATAATAATAACCAAGTATGCACCCGGACGTTTTTGATAAATCCTCCTGTTCGCGGGCTCGTTCAGACAAATCTTTTTGTCTTTCGAAACACCGGCGAAAAACATACCGTACACATATTATCTTATATACTTGCAGGACAAATATCTCCTACAAAATATTAATTTTATGTTAATGTTTAAGAGTTTAATATGCCCTGTTCAAAATTGTACGGTCTTCCAACCCGCTGGTTTTCTTTCATTCAGTTTACCACTGTTTCAGCGTTATAGCTTTTCTGGTTGGTAAATGAGGTCTGAGTCTAAGTGAGGGAAAACAAAATAGTACGAGATTAGCATGATGTCAATGCTTTCATTCCATTTCCGTACTATTAGAATTTTAGCCAGTCAAAGAAAATGTTACACATATTATCCCTATTTACCAGTTGCCGTCATTACGCTCTTGTTAGTAACATTTTAGAACTCAATTTTATGCCTGCATTAGATAGCGTTGATGGGTTTGCAGCGTAACATAAAACTGAACGAATGCCCATTACAATGAAAAAGAAATCACGATTTAAAAGGATCAAAAGAGACCACTAAAACGTCTCAGTAATTGTGGCTTAGAAAGTAAATAAAGCAAAGACGAAAGTACAATTACTCGTATAAGAGTTTTGTTGTCGTTTTCAGTGTCACCACGTCTTCATCGTCTCCCTTAGCACTGCTATTGTACACATTATGTCTTTGTTATGTTGTCCCATACACTCGTGAAGAGTCTCACCTTGACTGTTTGAAGTTAAAATGTGAAACAAATTGGATGTAAACCATTTCACATTACTTTAATCCTCTGCGTAAGATTTGGAGTTTGAAACGTCTTTGTTGTTCCCTCATTTTCACTTAACAATTTACTGCTTCGAGAACTTGAAACAAATGCATACAGAAGTTTGGACCTCTGACACTTGCTCTTACCTAGTTGTGGATTTGTCTCACTTCTGTTCACAAAATATTTCGCAGAAAACTACAAACTACTGGCCTAGTTCTTCCTAACATGCTAGTATAGCGTGTAGACATAGTTATCAAGGCAGATTGCCTGAATAGCACCAGAGCTAATTGAGTTTTATAGATAAGGTTAAAGGTGAGCTTATCTTATAATGAGATAATAGAGTTAATATTGTGCGTATCTTATGTAGAAACTAGTCTTGAATTGAAACAGTTTTGAAATTGTGCAAAAGAAACTAGAGGTATATTCGTTGAGAAAGCCAATTACTGCCAGGTATGGAACCTGCATGCTTGACCTTGCATTAGGATTCGTCGATGTAGGTCAGAAGAAAATGATGTGGTGATTACATGAAACGCAATGATTGTTTTTTGATTATGGATTATGTTTGCCTGATGAAATTTCATGAGGTCTGAGGCTATTTCAAAATTCAAACTCGGGTTTCTGTAATTTTTTCCACATTTACCACTTTCTCATGTCATGGTTCAATTGATACTTACAATTTAACATTCGAAAATAACTCACCTGCACACGAAGTCTCTTTCAGAAAGACAAAGCTCCATACAGGCAGTGCGACTTCCAGTCTTCCTCTGTTTCTTCATTAGCTCTTGACTTTTGGCTCTGATCTTGAAGTCTGGCACACGTTCATAATCCCAAGCTTTGTCACAATGGCCACTGAGACACACTTTCTGGGCGTAGAGGGTGAAAACGGGGAATTGAGAAGAGCTCAAAGCACCTAGTGACACATAAAAATACAACAATGAATATAATGTGTGGACATACTATTGAAGATTGTCCGCATTAACTTCTACCCGAAAGTTAAGAATTGAGAATTGTGAAGGAAAGTTAAAGTTAATTTAACGGAATCAAGTAAGTGAAACAATATTCAGGGAAATTTTTCTTTGAATAGAAAGGGAATTTTATTAGCGTTTAAGGAACAATTTTGGTTACGATTATGTGCATATATTCGCTATTAAATTGAAAGTATAGATGCACAGAGAGCCACAATACTAATTTTATTGTCTCAATCTCAATAGAAAGCAAAGTTGTCACAAACATTACCAATGCATTAAAAATAGGGGTTGTGAGATGCATGCCTCTTGAAGCACCTGTTGAAATTTCCATTTCAAACATTGCACATATTAACCAGGTGGTTTATATGCATTTGAATGTCACGTTTAAAGTGTCATCAAATGATTTGATTTGGAACAAAGTGACAGCAAGAGATGACTAGGGTAAAACTAGCCTAAACTGTATCAGGTTCTCAATCTAGTAAAGCTCAAATTGCACTAGTCACTTGAAACAGTTCGTAGATGCTTTCTCACAGGTGACGTTTGCTTGTCATCATCAATTGGTAAAACATGCGTTTTCACATTTTTATGGTGTGCGTTTATGTTGTCATTTAGAGGAACAATAAAAATGATCATTTACATGCGACATATACTCGCTTATTTAGTTTAGTGCCTTCAATACTGGGAAATCATCTTTTAGGTATATTCTATACTGAGGGCTTTACTACAAGTGAAAATGATCGTAAAAATATTCAGGAATGTAGGTTTGTAGTTATCGGTTTCAGTGTTCATTTTCCGTTACATACAGTCGACTCATTGTTTTGTTTTGATTGTGATTTGTACTCATATTTGCATGAATATTTTTGTGTCATCATAATGTGCATGTATGTTGTGTTGTGAGTGATGAAATGTTGTTTATAACATTATCAAGAATGCTGCACTTCGCATTTTACCAATGCATCATCGGGCTGAGTATCAATGCATAAGTTAATATACATAGCACAATTAATTCAAAAAAAAAAGTATTATCATTTTTACACTACTCACATATGAGAATGGTGCTAGAATGTTGCCACATTCATTTGCTTGTTCGAATTATTTTCCTCACAAACGTCGACGGATACTAAGATGATGCACCGGTTCATTAAGGTCACTACTTTCACCCTTGCACTTGTGTAGTGCACGATATTCTTGACAAGTTTTCTTGCTTCATCTTGAGGAAATGTTGAGAATCTCTACAGTATAGATACAATACTGTTATATTATCCATAGTAAAAATGGAATGGAACATACTTAGAGCTCGGCTCGAGAAAGTGTATTTTTTCTGGTTTTAGAATGTAACCAACGATAATGGTATAGTAAAAGTTCTATGTATCTGCAAATGCTGAAAGCTTGTATTTGCATGAGCCTTATAGAAGGAGGATTTGCTTGGCAGACTAAATTTTTTACTACTTGACCAACAAATTTAGTGTTATACACAAGGACCGACACTGTCCTATTTCGCCTCAACCACAAGTATCCACGGCGTGGCAATAAAATTATCACACAGTCCCAATTTTAAGGCAACGCTGGGCATTTATTTCACTTGTCGATTGGTAATGGTACAATTTCTTGAAAGTGCATCCCATAATACGCGATTTCTTCGAGACAAAACTCTGTTTTGCATGCTCGTAAAAGTACAGAATGGCCTTCTACTTTCTACCAGTTGTCGAATTGGTTGACAGATAGTTAAAGATTTTGCATCTAAAGTTAGAAAATTTCAAAAAGGATGTGAAAAAAAGTACATAGCTTATTATGCTTCTTTCTCTTTTCTGCTTGATATGTTCCTACTGAAAATAGTTGCTGCGGCTTCGTGTGTAGTCTATAAATCAATATTCTTTACCGCTGAGATAAGACTTTTACATTCGTAAATAATCAATGTTCAATGTTAGCTTGAATTGCGAACCACATCAATTATGGTAAAAATTATGTTGCTCCGCCATGAAGGCGCATGTTAGTATTTCAAAGTTCAAAGGGCACGTAAATACATACAACATAGATAATCGAGTACCTCTAATGAATTTCATATCTTATAAATAGTCGTAGATAAAATTGATTGTTTAGGCACCTAAACCAATCCGGGGCTTTCCATTTTACGAGATGGCTCAGTCAGTGTAGAATCTTTCTGCATTTGCTTTGTAATTGCGATAAAAATGTGTTACCATTAGTCTAACAAAGTATAGTGTTTTTCTTTCATTACTGTTTCGCAGCTGGACCTTACTCAAGGTATAACTTTTAGTTTAAAACAAGACTGCATTCAACATATAACCAGAATAAATTCAACAAGTTTTTTTAGCCCAAACAAAAGCACATTGACATAGCTGTGAGTAAGCCGCAAGATGAAAACAAACAAAAGAAATAAAGCATTTTATTGAATCCGCTCCGCACAGCAGTATGTATATTTGAAGCATGTGCGAATTAACACGATTCCACCAACTATACCACTCTGTGCTCTTGACGAACTTGAAACAGACTGGAGCTCTAATTTTCAGGTTCGTTGAGTTACTGGTTCAGGCGTGTTGCTGAAATGTGATTACAACAAAACGAATAAAATCTCTTCACGAAGTAAATTTTATCTGTCCAATACCGGCTTAAACGCTGAGTTTTGTCTCCTTTTCGTAATGGTATTCATTATATTTCATTATACGATGCAAATTCAACGAAGGGCGACGTTTTGTATGTGTCTGCTATTTAGGGGTGGCTGGTTGATGAGTGAACGCGTCTTACCTAATAATATTATGAAGCCGAGCAAGTTTTCCGAGCTAAAATATGTCTGACCGCACCGCATCATTGACTTATCAACCTATATGCTTACAGTTCTAAAATATGTCTCCATGTTGAATGACTTCGGTGGTTATTGTGGTAACATGGTCATCCTAAAAATTAGATCTTAGCAAGATGCTAACCTTAGCGTATATTACACATTGGTTGCTCTCACATTCTGAAAATGAGGTTGATTGTACATTATCTTGAACACGGTATAAAAAATTCTTGAGCTTTGACAGATCTCTAGACGCAGGTCCTATTGACCACGTCTGTTTCATGCATGCTATTTCGATCAAGGAAAATACTACCCTCTTTCGTTCATTACCGATTTACCTTTAATTTACTAGTATTTGCATCCCATTCACAACAGCATAATATATGTCTTGTCAGGAGTAAGAAAATACAAACAAACTTGTTACCGATTGTGAAATAAATATGTAGGAGTAAGAGTTAACTCTTATGCTACTTGAATGTCAGCCATAAGTGGTAATATCGTTCCATTTCTAATCGTGAATCACAGTCGACGTGTCATTTTATTCTAAAATAGTGCGCACAAATAAGTTTTTACATAGGAAACATAAAGATTATCATCTATACGGATGCTTCAGGTTGTCCTTTTATCCGTTTTTAACAAAGCCTTTAAAACTATATTTTAGTACGAGTAGCGGTTAGTCTGCGTAAAACTGCATCCCTTCATGACGAGATAAAAAGTTGCAGAATGAGAACGAAAGGATAAAGGAAAGCTCAAATGAATGCATAGCACAAATTCAAAAAAAAAAAAAAAAAAAAAAAAAAAAAAAAAAAA
>VICI01000046.1:0-84103 GCA_019593645.1 Akabosia matsudoensis | reverse complement strand
ATACACTTTATGCACATTTAACTTCAATTCCCAATTCCGAACAAATAAATTTAGAAAAAAGTAGCACTACGTCCATGTAGAAAGCAAAGAAGGGAGCCTGGACAAAGACAAGCTCAGTCACTAAAAAGTTGAGCAGTTAAATGTCAACCACTTGCTGAACCGAGTGTTTGTGTTTTGTGTCTTTCAGATAGACTAGGATGATGGTGATGTTTGACGTGGGAAACCCGTATTTGTTGCTTGACTAAAGGAAAACAAGCTCCTCCAAAATGAACGGGGAAATACCCTCCGTTCCAATAACCACCCTTGCGGGGGTGGCAAGCCTTGTGGATTGTAAGTTTTAAGTTCTCATTGATACCTACCTTCCTTCTTTCTTTTATGAATTTTGAATTTTCCGCCCGTGCAAAAAACGTTGAAAAAAAAATCAAGCCGCTTTCTCTCTGGAGAGAATGCATAGGCGCTCTTTGTACTAGCTCTGCGGATAATTTTTGACTATTTGGGCAACGGCTACGCGTGGACTTGAGTTTTTGATTCTAAATTGTGCTAATTCTCGCGGTTTTCAGTGCTGCCGGAGATGCCCTTGCCCTCTCCGCTCCCGCAGACGCTGGGGAACAAGTCACTTTTGTTCCATCCTCGGGTCTCCGAAGAAGCACAAAGATTACTGACAGTGCCGGACGATCACAATTTGATCCAGCAATTAATCCAGTCGATAAGCTTGACCTCGTCAAGGCAAATGTAAGTTAAAACAAGTTGTTAAAGTGCAAACTGTAATTTAAGTTAATCTAATAAGCAATTTTTAACACCCTATACAATTCTAGTGAGCTGAAAGATGTGTATCATACTGAGGTTCCCTTGGATTCACCAACCGCTCCAACCCTTTTGAAGGGGATTATGGTTAGGAAACCGGATGTATTCAAAGGAAAGCATGGTATGAATTGATTTAGGATTGTTCATTATATTTGACTGACGTTTATGATTCATTGGCTGACGGTTTTATTTTTCAATTGAAGCAGTTGAACAGCAACCGGTTGACTGGAACCAGCAAATGTACCAAGCGAGTGGAGGCATCCAGCAAACGCAGCAATGTTCGTCATCTCATTTAGGTGTCAACTCGTTGGATATACAAAACCAACATGGTTTAATGAACGCCACAGATCCGTTGCACTCGATGGTAAGGAATAGTCAGACGTGTTATTAATTTTGACAAGAACTTGAGGCATGGTTTGCTAAGTGGAAAATGTTAACATTATTTTTTCAGATGCAGCAAAGTTTAGACTTTATTAGTGGAATGCAAAGTGATGATAGTAGTAACAAACCTGATACTAGAGTGAACAATCCAGTGCTAACGTTTAATTGTGAAGGGGATATAAGGACTAAGAAAGATCCTCATGTGCAATCTCTACCAACTGGGTTTCCTGACCAACAAAATTTAAATGCCCACTTGTACCCAGACACTAATATTAACAAGTCAGCAAACAATAGTGGATATCATCACGGGCACAGCTACCAACAATTGAACTCTCAAGGGCACACGTTGAGTGGCAAAAATCACTCGCAAGCCCCTGAAAACAATCTCAATTACCATTCGCCGTATCACCACCAGAGTCAGGAAAGTGTTATCCCAGGGAACTCGGCGTCAGGCAAACAATCAGTGAATGCTCATCAGTACGCCAATGTGGCTTCTCAACGATCACAAGGAGTTCAAATGAACAGTGTGCACTCAGTTAACAGTCCAAATCACATGGGTATGCCTAACAGTGAATATAGTGGAGTAGTTAGTGGTCACAATGATCATATAAATAATCTAGGAGGTATTCATCCTCTAGGTTCAATAAATGACTCTTCTAAAATTAACTACGCCGGTGCTAATCAAAGTGAGACAGTGCCAGTTGTGAAGCTTGAAAACATGAAGAAAAATCAAACCATAGCGAACGAAATGAATCCTATTAAGGTTAGCTAATCCTTCGATTTCAAATCATATATAAAACCACGAGTTAAAGCTTATGAGTTTGTATGCAAATATTTACAGCGGGAGCTTTTCATAAAGCTGGAGAGAACGGATCCTGCAGCGCTCGCTCTTCAAAGACAGACCCGTAAGGATTCAAATCCCGACCTGTCAACAGTTCCTAATAGTGTATCCAGTAGAAAGGCTAGTGCATCGAAAAGTTACAATGAAGATTCGTCTGGGGAGGAAGACGACGATGATGACACACAACCGAACCGTCGTCAGAATAGGAAGGATAACAAAGACAGGAGAAGAAGTAGGCTTTAGCAGACTATAAATCGGTTTATCTTTGACTCCATTACCATTTTGAATTTTATATGATGAATTTAATTTTAGAACGCGACAGTGATTCAGAATATGCCGATGCTCCAGACGCCAAACGCCGCAAAAATTCCGTGTCCGCACAAGAGGTCGAACCCGTCGAGTCCCCAAAGAAGAAAATCAAACGAGTGGAACGCATGCTCGTTCCAGTTCTAGAAAGACTAGGAGGGAACATCTTAGACAACAGCACCTACCATAGGTTCCTTAAAATAATGGATGTCGTGTTAGATAGTACGGATTATATGGATAGGGAGGTTGAACTAGACGAAGATGAGAACATACCATCGGAACTGTTGATTGCAAAGTCTCAATTGTCGGAACTATGTTCTGAAGCAGCAAAGCTAAAGTCTCTTGGTGCCATGGCATCAATGCCTAATGATAAACTGGTGAAGCTCTTGTCCGTTTTAGAGAAGAATATACGAGACGGTTGTAAAGTCTCCCCATTAGCTGATGCGGTACGTTCAAACAATTACAAGCATGTTATTTCAGAGGAAAAATTCATGTGTACTGAACGGGTTATTCTTATCTATTAGGAAGATAATGAGGAAGAAAGCAAGCTGTGGATGGAGTTAACGATGGAAAGTATCTCTCGGGGAGTGTATTCTTCCTTGACAGCCCTTCATATTCTCACCAGTCCAAATATGCCAAAGAGGGTCTATTTAGAAGATCTCATTGATCGTGTTGTTATCTTCACGAAGTTTCAGCTACAAAATACTATCTTCCCTATGTTTGATCCCGTTTACCGAATAGATAAGAGAGGCAAAGGTAAGGATGTCATCAAAATATCGTTTAGGTTCTATTTAACTGGAGTTTAATTAATATTCGCATTTGTTTCATTCAGATGGTTTTTCATCGAGTAAAAAGAAAAGAGCACACGCAAGAGAAGTTCGTGAAAAGAATATGATTTCATTTTACCACAAAGTTCAAGAAGTCGTTGGCCTGCTAGCGGAGCTATTAAACGTTCAAGTATTAACTGATACCACCGTCCTACATTTATCAACGTTAGGAGTATCGCCATTCTTCGTCGAGAATGTATCAGAGCTCCAGTTATCCGCATTAAAACTGGTCACTGCGGTAAGCATCAATGAAAACTTTAAGGAAATATTCGGCGTTCAAGATAATAATTCCTTTTTGTTCTTCTTTTTAAATAGATATTTACGCAATATGAAAAGCACAGACGTCTTCTGCTTGACGACATTTTAGCATCTATAGCCCGTTTACCTAGTAGTAAAAGAAGCCTTAGGACATTTAAGCTTTCGACAAATTCTGAGGAGCATATTCAAATGCTCACGGCTTTGGTACTTCAGTTAATTCAATGCGTAACGTATTTACCCGATAAGTTAGCAGCTGCAAAACCAAAATTGAATTCCGAGTCAGAGGAAGGGTCATCTGAGAAGATGATAAGTGTAAGTGGAAGTTTATATTTGTTTTTAAGTAGTTGTCGATGTAGGTAATGACATTATCTCTCCAATTCATTTTCAGGCCGATAAGGATATTCTAGTTGGCGGAAAGTTTGATACTGCTATAAGGACGGCTGGAAACTTTCTTGCAGTTTTTCTCAGTAAATGTGGAAGCAAATCGGAAGATTGTGATTATAGATTATTGTTCGAAAACTTCATTCAAGATTTGCTCTCTACTGTGAACAAACCCGAGTGGCCTGCTGCTGAACTTTTGCTCTCCTTGTTGGGAAATCTACTTGTAAAAAACCTAGGCAACAAAAGCTTAGAAGTATCAATGAGAGTCGCATCCCTAGAATATCTTGGTGTAGCTGCTGCAAGGTTACGGAAAGATACGGTTTCTGCGCAAGCAAAAATGGAAACAATTGATCGGATCATCAAGGATATCAAAGCGGAAGAAGAAAACTATCCAAACTTCAAAGACGTAAGTGGTTTATTTTATATCAGTGAACATTTTTAAATGTATTTGTTTACAAAAGTATGTTTCGCTTTGTAGTCGGACAAGAAAGAGAATGAAACCGAGGAGGACAAAGCTGAGTTTCTGCAGCGACTGCTTTTAGATTACCTTGCCGTCCATGGTCAGTCAGATCCCGCATTAATGCACGCAAGACACTTCTACATTGCATCCTGGTGGAAGAGTGCATCAACAGATATTGAAAGGAGCGTGAAAGGTGCAAAGTCGCAGCCAAATAGAACGAAGAAGAAGAAAAAGAAATCTAGTAAGTTGCACCTGAAAGTTTTCCGTGTCTTCATGACTGCTTATACTGCAATTGAATTTCTAATGAAACAATTATGTTCATGCTTCAAAGGTTCAAGTTCAGAAGAAGACTCAGATATTGAAGAGATAGATGATGACGATAGGGACGAAAGTGAAATCGAAGTAAATAACAAAGTGGCTCAACTAGCTGACCGTAGAAAGAAGTTTCTGCTCAGCAAAATAAGGCCATTTTCAGATCCGCTTACGTCAAGAAAGACGGAAGTGGTTCAAACTTTTGTCGATTATCAAAGTGCGGAGCTACTAGCTAGATACTTGGCTTCAAAACGACCATTCTCGGCTAGTTTTGACTTCTTTCTCACTCGGGTAATATGTCCCACACTCATTTGTAACTTATAAGACGTGTGGTAGGAATAGTTATTAAACAGAAATTCAATTGCCATAACCACAGATTCTCAGCGTGTCAATGGAGACAACTGTAGCCATCCGTACAAAAGCGCTCCGTTGCCTTACTATGGTTGTGGAAGCTGATCCAAGTGTGCTTGTGAGAAATGATATGCAGATGTGGGTCCAGAACTCGTTCCTGGACCAGTCAACTGCTGTGAGGGAAGCTGCGGTTGATTTGATCGGAAAATACGTTCTTTCATGTCCGGATCTCATAGATAAATACTACGACAAACTCTCCCTGCGTATATTGGTAAGAATCTTTACCGTAATCAGAAAAATTTCCCTCATATACCTGCCACTTCAGTTTTACAATCTATGATGTTTATTTCTTGATGTTTATTCAGGACACTGGTGTAAGCGTTCGTAAACGTGTAATTAAAATCTTACGTGATATATGCGTTGAGTGTCCAACCTTTTCGAAAATCCCTGAAATATGTGTAAAAATGATAAGAAGGGTTAATGATGAAGATGGAATCCGAAAACTTGTTATGGAAGTGTTTCACAATATGTGGTTTACGGCCGTTCGAGAAGATCCTTTAGATACTGATCGTCTTCTAAGAAAGGTTTCTAATATCACTGAGGTTGTTGCTTCGTGTGAAAAAGTTGGTCTCGACTTCTTTGAGCAGCTACTGCTTAGCGTAAGGAATTTTTCTTCCTCTTGTTACTTTGCTACCTATATGCATTGGCATTACTAAGATTTATTATTCTCTCACAGTTATTTAAGCCAAAGGAGGATCAAAAGGATGATATTAGAGAGAAAGTAGCAAATCCAGAACCTCCAAAAGCTGTACTCACCGCCTCGAGGCAAATCGTGGACTGCCTTGTGGAACACGTACTTAGAATTGAAGAAAATTCTTCGAACTCCACTGCTTCGTCGCAACGTTTTGTCGCCTGTGTATCCACACTGTTTCTTTTCGCTAAAATAAGGCCTCAACTTTTGACCAATCATGCGATTACCTTGGAGGGGTACCTGAGCCTTCGGTGCACGGTAAATCTTACAATATATCATCCAATATTTGTTTGTCATGATCATATTTCAAATTACTGACCATGACTATTTTTTCCTAACTTCTAGAACGCTGCTGAGATGCAGGCCGTTGCAAACATAGCTAGTATATTGGAACTTGTAGTGCCATTACTCGTGAATCCCGCTGACTCCTTCCTTGCTCAGTTGGAAGAAGATTGTGTGAAGCTTATATTCAAGAACGACAGAAGTGTTATCGAAGCTTGCATGGCTTCCTTGGGTGCTGTTGTCAATAAGATCACGCACAACTACAATTTGGTCCGTGACTGTGTCAAGAAGTTTTACTGTGAGTAAACGTATATTTTAAAATGTTTCCTAGGTTCAGCTTTGAGATGGAAAATAATCAATGTTGTCAAATGTTTTTTTTTCAGCTACACTAATTGGTCAGTCTAAAATCATGAGAGACAATCCCTCAGATCCTCGGCTCGCTTCGTTTAGACCACAATTGAGGCGTGCGGTTTACACTATTGGATTGTTCTTTAGATATTTTGATTTTACCACACCAGATGTTTATGGAGATTATCCAGTAAGTTCAGATTTAATACCTTCAAGTATCTATGATTGGCGTTCATCGTAACCAGTGGGTGTGTAACAATATATCCTTTTTTCATTAGGCGGACATCGTTCGGCAAGTGTTTAACGAGTTACTATTTCTCCTGGATCGCCCTTGCTCGGACTTGCAGTATCTCGCATTACAGGCAATTGGAAACATTTGTGTCCGCCACTACGATTTCATGCTTGGGAATGATTTGAAGGATGTTTATCAGAAGCTGCTGACAGCGGATGCTGAAATCCGCCTGAAAGTTCAGGCTCTGTGCAACATCCAGCTGTATCTAACAGAAGAAGAACTTCGTATGATAAGGCAGGATGCCGAGTGGAACAAGAATGCCAAGATGGAGAATATCAAGGAAATGGGCGATGTAACATCTGGAATGGCGTCTACGATTGTCCAAATCTATCTTAAGCAAATTCTGGAGGCATTCTTGCACGATGATTTAAAGGTTCGTCGCGCTGCTGTTCGTGTGATACAATTAGTTTTGCAGCAAGGTCTAGTGCATCCTATCCAGGTAAAATAAAAACGGCAAAAATTTACAAAATAATAGGACATCCATAGGACATTGTCACTAATAGTAAACCCCGATTTGTTCGTAAATCCAGATTGTCCCTTACTTAATCTGTATGTCGACGGATGAAGAACAAGGAGTGGCAACCGCAGCAGATAAGCAATTACAGGAGATGGAAAAGAAACATCCACAGTTCCTTCAGAGTCAGGTTTTAAACGGAATCCGACTCAGCTTACAGCTTCAAAGAATTCTGTCCGGTTATAAGGGACCAAACCTGTGTATAAACCAATTTCATGGTGCTCCAGAAATGCTACCAGTAACACTAGAAGCTTCTATACCAATCGTAAGGGGTTACCGAGTTCGTCCGAAAGAGGCTCCTTCAGCTTTAAATGGATACGTGTATTCGCTTCTACGTTCTACCAAGCCTCAACGAAGGGCAATGTCTTTAAATCTTCTCAAACAATTCGATGATCAACTGGTAAGAGCAAATTTTAGTGCAACTTGTATCATGCTTAGTTCAGGAAGCCCTACAATTTTGCATATTACCATTGCAGAAAACAAGACTGGCGGATTTGTTGTATTACGCAGACAACTTGGCGTACTTCCCCTACCAAGTGGTGGACGAGCCACTTTTCATAATACATCATGTAGACATTGTTATATCTGTGACGGGCTCCAATCTTCTTCAAAGCTTTAAAGAAGTTAGCAAAATCTAATTATAATTAAGCTTGTTTCATTAACACAAAATCTGCTATTCAGAATTATAATGCCACTGGTTTTTGACACAGACTCTTTTACCGGCTAACAATGTTGATGGGCACAAAAATCAAGGGGAGATAAACCATACAGAGAATGGTGGAGCGGAGAGTGAAGCTAACAAGATCGAAGATATTATGGATGACGACGATGATGATATTGATGCACTCGTGAGTCGCATTCCTGAGGATACAAGAACCCTCGAAGAATGCATCATAGCGTCTCAAGGATGTCTTCTCTTATTGATGCTCAAGCAACACCTAAAGGATATGTATGGTCTAACAGATACGTAAGTTCATTTTGTCATTTGAAGTGAAATGGCTCAATAAAATTTAAAGGGCGATTTAATGAAAGGAGTTGTTCATATTTTAGGAGGATATCTGGTTACTCGCCATCAGACGCTACAAAAGCGTTCGAAAGGCCAGTCAACAGACGCAACAATTCCATTTTCGATCCGAAATGTACGCTAGCCAACTTGAATTGTCCACCTTCGGGATCGTCGCCCGAAGGAAGGCAAGCTTTAGTCGAGCAGTACCTGCATGTAAGTTGCCAACTGATCATTCTATACTTACCACAATGGCTTGTCGTTTTTAATATACTATAACCTGATAATAATTCCATTCATAGTTCAAACAATTAATGCTGAGAATCGATCCTGAGGAAGGCGATGAAGATGGAGAAGCAAAACCCATGAAAATTAAAATCGATCAAAATCTTTTTACATACGCGTCGAAGACACAAAAATCTGCTAATGACGACCAAATGAACTCAACCGGACACGCCATGCCATCTCATCCCGAGTCAGCTGGTGTTCATGAAAATATGAGTAACCCGGATGTGTCCCATCAGCAGTACGCTGTTATCGCTAACCCGGTAGCTAAGGTATTTTCGTTCGAAGTCTTATCAAACATATGTTAACCTTCGAGTTTAAAATTTTGTTCTTAAAATTGTTTTTCTTATAGGTTGAACAAATGGTAAAGATTCCTAAGTTGAAAATCGTGCCGCTTGCATTTCCTAACGATCAGTCACGAAAGCCTTCCCATAAAGTGAAAGAACATCATCATCACCACCACAAACACAAGAAATCCAAGCATAAGAAAAAGAAACGTCATGCAGTTAGTACCGATGAGGACAGTGATAACCCGGACTCTGATCCTGATTTCCACCTGTGAGAATGTTACTATGCAACTAACCACCAATCATATGTCAGTGATCATCGTTTCTTCTCGACGCTAACTGAAATTCGGTCTGATTACCAACATATACTCATTAAGCTTTTAACTATGACAACACGAGAACTAGCGAAATGGTTCGTAAACGGTGCTGAACATTTTATTTATCGGAGTCTTCAAGATAGTTGAACCTCGCTAGAAGTCTTCTTCCTAAGGAACGAGCAACTGTATGTCAATCGGATAGAGTTTTTTAAATGAGAAGAATGGATTCCTCTTAGCAGTTCAAAACGATAGAATGTTGAAACTCTTTAAAATCCATAAGAAATCTAACTTCAAACACTTTGGCTTCAACTGCACTTACAGAAAAATCGTTAATCGAAACCAAAAAGTATTATTTTTATATATACCAACTCAATTTTACTGAGAAGCAACTGGCTTTACTTCGGAAGTATGGCTCACCTAAAGCAACGCCATAACTTTGCTCGCAACTTGCGTTTTCATTACTACTTTATTTTACTAATTAGTTCAGCTGTAAGTAGCTTTGATTTGTTACTGTTGTACATTCTGGTTGTTTGAACGGCATTTTAGTATGGATAGAAGATAGGGTAACGTCTGTACATTTGATGCATAATATTTGAAATTGTAAAATATTTTTTTACCCTTAACAAAACGCGTACACAACATAGACCAAATGTGCGAAGGAGTTTTACAATACTACGGTTCTCTGTAACTTCAATGGCTGTACATATTTGTAAATACTTTTCTTTATTCTAGTTTCTTAATGACGATTCAGTAGATTCGAATTCAGCACTGGATGCAATATTCATTTGAATAAGTGAATAAGAATCTCGGAAGATATTGACTTATATGCATACATAATAACACAATGAACCATTGTTGTGACTATTAATATTTATCTAACCTCATAGAATGATAGAACATAATATTAGCACTACAATAAGACAGTTTAACCATTAGAGTCATACCACGTGGTCAGCTCGCCCAATATTGTAATAAGCGTAAGCAAGGAAATGAAAGTGCAAATTTTCTCATCTTATAAACTTTACTATTTAAGCATAATCTAAGATAAAGATATATTTACTAAAGAAACCAAATACTGTAAATATATTTCTTGTACGTAACATGTGAATATAAACTGTACGTTGACATTTTTGTATCTATAAATTTTATATCGTACAATTTTAAAACGTTAGGAAATGTAATTATTGTCGTAATGAGTGACAGCTACTTAAATTTTCATGAAAACAATTTGTTGATAAAGTCAGCATAGATGAGACCTAGGGAAACGTGTCGTACTAGATAGTAATTTATTTTATACTGTCATTTAACAAGGAAACCAGGTAAATATATTTATTTAAGAATTCAACTACATATGTGACTGTTAAGTATTGACTTACTTAAGTTTCGGCAAATCTTCCACGAGGAAATCCTAGTATATGAGATAAAATGTCACGCGCCTCCTCGCCGAAAGAGATGTAGTTCGTAGGGGAAAAATTCATAATAGATTTCTGAAATTTTTTATAAAATATATATTACAAAATTCGAAGCAATGAAACTACCATTGTTTCTCCATGAGTGATATTTATTTCAACTTCGTTTCGTTGTAATAAAGAACATAAGCCATCGTTAACAACAGCAAAGACCTAGTCGTCACTTTACTTTCTTTTTTCATATCATTACTTTGAAAAATAAATGTCTCTGACAGCTCCAACATGGAAACATCACACAACATGCCAATTGCAAATCCTCTCTGATGCTTTCAGTTCTACCTAACTACATGGAAGTTAATGTATTCAGGTGTCATTGCAACACAACTCTTTCCAAACTCCACATACTTCTTGAATCGCACAACATGAAGTTGTGGAGCAGATTGCCCTTGTGCTCCCATTTTCCTACTTCGTAAAAAAGATTACAAGTTAAAATTTGACTTATTTTTCATAATATTCATAAAAAAGAAGAAAGAAAAAAGACTTGAAATCTTCATCATAAATTGTCCCACTCTTGACTTAGCATGCGTGGCAAATGGCATGTATTTTACAAAGCATTTCTCATCTTAAAGTTGCATTTTGCACTCTCAAAGTAGTAAAGAGTTTCTTTCAATCTACAATCTATAAATGAAGAGATTTCCCAATGTGAATGTAGTGAAGAAACTTATTTTACGTATTTGGTATTTACTTACTAAACAATTACAAATTTTGGTTTGAGGACTAACCAAGCAAGACTATACAGAGACAGACAATACAGATAGCTCGACACTGCACTTGACATGGCTATGTTGCACATTGTATTGAAATGAAAAATGGTTGACTCTCAGCCAATGAAATAAATACGAGGATATCTTCTCACAAGTTTTTTTTGTAGAGTATAAACTAGCAGCTTTCTGATTCTGTATTATGTTATCTCTTTTCTATACTCAACTTACTCGTCTACATTCCACTCATTTGGCATAGTCGGATTTAGAGCTGAACATTGCACCAAAACGACACTCATTCTTTTAACGTGATTAAACGCGAGGATGTGCAATCATGCAATGGTCAGTCAAGCAACTGGTGTGTGCTAATCGTAGTTGAAATAGCGGAACAATGGCCTAGACGAGTCACTGTTTTAGTGACTACTGATGGAACTTGAAGGAGGTACTGTTATAGTTTTACAAGAACTGTGTTTTGTTTCAAACTAAAAGTGCCTAAGTCTGTGCCATATCTCAAAACCAAACTAGTTAAGACTTTGAATCTCACGGAACAACGGACAAAAAGGTATTATCATCTCGTTCGGTTTGTTAAAATATTTGTGAATAAAATTGTAAGCAGAAAACGGTTCGATTTGGAGTTTTATTTTAGTTGAACGGGCGTTTTGCGCATGATGATTTACCAAATGATGTGAGCATACATTTATGTGTTAGCGACGGGGCATCATCAGGTTTATACGTACGAGAAAGATCTTCAAACTTGTTTGTTAGAAAAATCGATGAGTTTGTAGGTGACACTTTCTTTTTCACAAACAAGTTGTTTTGATACGGAAACTATTTTGGTTTACTTTCTCACTATCAGATAGAGGAAGCTTGTAAAATAAACATATTTTGTAAGTTGACAGAAGACCAGATATGAAACACATCTAGTTGTTTCTGCTTACATTTACAAAACGACAATATTCAAGCAAGCAGTTGTATAGGCGGAACAGGGAGACAAGTGTAAATAAAGTTCCAGTTGGCGATTTTTTCCATGTTGTTATGACGTCACCCAAAATATACACGAACGACACTTGCTTCCTCTTATTTTAGAAGGAATTTCACGATTAAATACTTCTTCATCATTTCACATTTATTCATTTCGATGTATGAATTATCATTTTCATT
Organism: Akabosia matsudoensis; assembly: GCA_019593645.1. NCBI lineage: Eukaryota > Metazoa > Arthropoda > Collembola > Entomobryomorpha > Paronellidae > Akabosia > Akabosia matsudoensis. The sequence continues at coordinate 71,772 of VICI01000046.1, read as the reverse complement.
CTGGCCTGCACACAATTTCATACATTTCGTAACATTAGCCCATCCCACACAAATATTAATTCCAGACCTAAACTAGTATTTATCATAAAACATATCCAGAGGTTTTTAAAAAATTGAGCATTTTGTGTATAACATTTTTTTCACAGGATCCTCAGGAATGACTTGTCTCGATCCTTTAGCAGCTTTCACACTTTTTTCTCTCAAACTGAAGACTGTAAAGTGTGATTTGAAAAGTATATGTAAAAATTTCCTCGTGCTCTGAAACTGGCGGTGTCAGCTTATTTGTTAAAGTTTATTTGGCCAGGATATCTGTGAGAGATACACTCGTGTTTGTTGGAAGTGAAAAATGTAACACTGACTTTTTTGCGCTACATTGATAGCATTGTAATGTAACCGATAACAAATAATGGACGGTTTTGAATGTACGGAATGAGCCAGGGATGACTCAGAATGAGTCTGTGCCTAGTGAGGAGCTGGTTCGGTCGTTGTCAATGTCAAGGAACATGGCATTCTCGGTGGTTGACGAGGTCCCTCACATGATAAGACTGTGTCCCCCTGAAACACAAGCCCAGGGCAAACCTTCCTGGTGGAAGTCATCCTCGAGTTCGTCAACTCTGAAGAAATCATCCTCAGTATCGTCGCTTACTAATGCTCGTAGCCAGTCTGAAATTTCTTCAGAGTCGGAGAAAACCAGCCTACAAGGTCGAGGAAGCAATGGGATTGACACGCTCCACAGTAGTTTGTCTGCGCTTGAAGACGATACTGCTACGAAAGGGGTCACTAAGCCATTAAAATCCGTCCAGTCGTCTCAGCAGCTTCCGCCCATTGTGAAAGGTACACGTCGAAATGATCTTCTCGTGGGCATTGTCGTGTCAAGATGGGACAACATTGTAGGTCCACAGTCGGTCTACCTTTGGACAGAGGAGTTGACAAGTATCTTTTACCCAATCAATCTTCCATCACCCTTGTCCAAACTGGTCAAGTATGTTACAGACCACACTGTTGACCATCAAACTGCTACTGGTGGCTACATTCCACCGACAGTACAAAGGACTACTTTGTGTATTGTACCTGACATAGGCCTTGCCTATCTTTCCCTACAAATTCGGGTCCCCACGGAGCTCGACACGATTCTCGAGTTTCAGTCGTCCTCACCCATGACGGCCAACAATCCTGACAACCCTGCCCTCACAATGCCCCACTCTATTTCAGTACTTAGCAACTTAAAATACCTGAGTCAGTTTCTTTTACTCAGACCTTTGTTAATTAGTTGGTTACTTGAGTTTGGCCCTCAGATTGGCGTGCTGCTCTGCAAAGTAAGTTTGAAAAAATAAAACCACCTCAAATTATGCTTCAAAACGTGGATTTTAAAAATGTTTGTTTATTTTCTTTAGGACAATCTTCAAAGTTCCATGATTAATTCTTGGTGTGCGGAGCTGTGTAAAACAATCACCGCTTTGCAAACTTGCTGGGTCCAAGAGATATCAAGCTCTGTGGATAGTAAGTCGTTTGAAAAATCTGAAAAAATAATTAGCTTTCCGAGTGGTAAGCTGAGTCAACGTGGGGACCAAGTACAACGCAGAACTCAGGAGGCTCCAAGCTCAAAGTATAATCCAAGTGACGACCAGATCACAAGTTATCTTCCGCCTTGCCCTAGTATTGTTTCGAAATCTTGTTTAGGAAATATACTTACATCGCATTTAACCTCATTTGGAAGTTCCGTCGTTGTTGGAAACGATTGCTTAGCTGTTAATAAGGTATGGGAACATTAAAGTTATGCTGAAACCAACAAAATAAGTTAGAAATATATTTTTTATTCCTCGTAATTTTCAGATAATTCGGTTTCTGCTGTGTTTTTCCACATCGCAAGAAGGATATTGCTCGAGGTATTCCCTTGCAACGCTACCTGATACTTTCATGAAGGGCCTTTTTGTCCAGGTTTTTTAGTACAAACAAAAAATGCATCGAATTCCTAGATTTCTCTTCCTGCAAATTAAACAACTCAATTTACAAATAGGGTCTTGTTCTTGGAGGAATCGGTGAACGAAGTATTTCCCATAAACAAGTTATATCCAGTAGACATCCCTTGACAAGGGTAACCATAAAAATTGCATTTTCTTACTGAATCCCATGAGATTTATTTCCAAGGTAAAACTGTTATGAATTTTTTGTAAACCACACGGGTATTAGATTGAATTGGGCTCAAAGGTGAAAGTACGACAGACAACGATCACTACACATACTCAGGAAAAGGATGCGATTGTTATGCAAGAGTTGAATAAACTTTGGACATCGACTATTCCAGCGCTTCAGCCATTAGAGTAAGCCTATAAACTCAAAACACGTATGCATTCACCCACAAATCAAAATAATGAAGGTTTTTAAGTGTTCGATTTATTTGTTTCCTCTCATTTAGAGCGTTTCCAAACATGGTAAAAGAAATAGCTGGATTTATTGGACAATTTATTAACGAGTTGGAGCTTCTACCTCCGGAAAGACGTTACGGAAGATTGTTACTGTTTAAAAGATCGTTACATGCTAAAGCTATTTCTCTCATAGCGTTTCTTTCCTCAATAGAGTAAGTCAAATATTATTGCCTCCTTTCTTCAATTTTTATACCTTTGATCAGTTTGAAATAACTTCTAACTGGCTTCGATTTTCCAGACACAAAACAGCCAAGGACAAAATTAAACTAAAGCAACTAATCCCTCAAATTCTTGGCTTTGATAATCCCGAGTATCTTATTATTCAAGTAACCGCAGAGAAAATTCGACCTGGAGTTATGTCAAGATTGAATACCTCATAAATGGGACTGCCCTATTGGCAAATTTATCAACGCTAAAAACAACATCCATAAAGTCTGATCTTTTATAATTAATGCTTATTGTTTCCTATAATATGTTGAAAGAATTTTTTAATCAAAATAATTTATTAATATATATTTTGAAATCTATGTAAAGAAAGCAATTGCTATTGACTCTTTTACCGTTTTAATATGACATTAACAATCTGAATACGAAGAAAACAAGTCCCCCAGAGTAACATTTACCTAGAGTTCATATAAAAATAAAATTGTCTATGTCTTGCATAAGATGGCTGTGATCTGAACAAAAATAATAAAACGATACTGGAAATAGTTTGCTTGTCATTGTAACAGAACGCGAGAGAAGAACAGTTGTTTCTATTTATTGTTTTCAGTGTGGGATGAATCATGAACCATGGCTAAAAACGGTATTTAACCGTTTCGTGTAAACTTTTGGCCAGAGTTTTTTTATTGCAATTGCAGTGTGGGAATCTGCAATCGTTAAACAGCCATAAAAGTTGGACCATAAAACTAGAATTGGATTGGGATGCGTTTTATTAAAGATTACAAGTAGAAAGAAAACTTTTTTAGCAACAACTCGCACAACAGAGTGTAGGAACTACGGACAAGACTTAAGCAGGTACAAAAGAGAGAGAAAGGCTCAAGTTTCTGCATAAAAAATTAGACATTTCAATAAAATTTACTTGATACCAGGAAATACCCATGAAACTGGCAACGCAAGATAATATATGATGATGATAATTTCACATTCTTAAGCCAAAAAATCACCTTTAAACAATAAATCTGAAGAAAAAAGTACGCATGCATCTGACGGCAGCAAGATTTGTTGCTTGGTTTTGAGTCATTCTGAAGCTTTAGACACTCTGTTCTTATTGATTTGTCTTTATCCTTGTAATATCATATTCTATTTTGACTACACTGTTGAATATTTGGATTGTAGAGTTAGAGTAGTTGTCGTAATTAATAATATTGAATTAATATTATGTACTCATATTTGGAGACTGTCAACTGTGCGTTAAAAAATGCATTCTGTTTCCTTGGCTTACCTTATCTGGAACCACGAGAATGACATTACAATCAAAAGTCATACGCTTGCAAGAACATTAACTAGGCCAAGTATTTTATAGCCGTCTATAAAATGTAGGCCTTGTGCGTTTATAAGTTAAATGTGTAAAATATGAATCCAAAGTAAAGCCATACCAGCTAACTAATCATACAACAAAACAAAGTCTGAAAAGAAAAGTAAACGATTACCCTATTATGCTAACAAATAAAATACAAAATGCTGATCAATGATCTCTCTTCCAGACGTGAACTTGCAAAAAAATATTACTTTTGCTTTCCTTTTCCCCTTCGCCTGACGAAACCCCTGGATATTTTTATACCTTTCTTCTTCTATAAATACTTTTTCCTACTCCTCATTCCAAGCGTTTCTCTGGTATTTCCATATTATTCCATAGAAGCTTACAACAAACTTTATATTACCGTTAAAATAATTCCAAAGCGAAAGTATTCTTGTTTTTCGTAATTGCATTCATACATCATCACTAGCATCATCCAGGAATTGACATATCTCTCGTCCATTACACCCACCATAAAAGTCTTTCTCTTGCATACATATTTTTTTCAGGTTAAATAAACTCACAATTCTTTCCAGACTACCAACAATTCAGACGGCAGGGCTTCATAAATATACTCCATTTTTTATACAGCCACACAAAAAATCCAACGTTTTTTTTTCAAGCATTCTTCACCTGTATCAAGTGTAATTCATTCTTCAACACATTTCCCTTTTTTTATGCGTGTGCATTCTAAAATACTCTTCTCGCATTATCACTTCTCTAGATCAAAAAATCCTCCTCCATAATATCCTCATACTTCAACTCTTTTTCTTTTTCTTTTTTTTTTGTTCTTTCTCTTTCGAAAAAAGCACGTACAAAGTTTACTCCTTTACTTCAACTTGCAACCAAAAAATTCTCACATGTAAAAACCCCACACATGAACATACTATATCAAGGCTACTATTCCAAACCATATTGGTGCATAGCTAACAACAATTTTTTTTTGTTTAAGAACATGAATGTATATCTCCACTAAAAACACACATATTCCCTTGTGCATGTTTAGTGCAAGAAAAAAAAGGAACCTAAAAGAACTTTATTTTTGTATAGCCAGCCACAGCCACAAATAATTTTCATTCTGCAGTAAAGCAATAAAAAAACCCTTTTTTTTTTGTTGTATTGCAACTTTACTTGCAAACGACAACCCACCAGGCTACACTTTTCTTCAATGAAATAGGGATGAGCACAACTAAACAAAACAAAAATACGTATTTGTTGTTGGGCTGAAAAATATCGCCAAAGGAATAATAGAAAAGACTCATTTTTTAAATATATAATGTGAGTATCCAACAACTGCTTCAACGTCTTGTTTACATCATACATCGTGAACGTGTGCAATATCATTGACTCGCAATTGACCATTGCACTATATTCAAGAAAGATAACAAACATAAAACGCTGTTCGTCAATCAAAACAAAAACGAAAAGGATTTTGAAAAAAAAAATTGATACTTTGGAACTGTAAACACCACCAGTGAAAAAAAAACAGTTGGATCTCAAGTTACTCCTGTAGATAATTTATATAAAAACTATATTTATTTTAACATTTTATACACAGTGATTGCAAATGATGGTGAGTTTAAAAAGTTATTTGTTTTTTTCATGTAGTCATGTTACGATTGTTATTTTCATGGGTAACAACGCAAGTTAAAAATTTGACGATGGTATTGAGTTGCTGAGGGTAAATCATTTTTAAAAACATATTGACGAGTGCGTGTGTCCTAACGTTTTTATTATTAGGTAACTCTTGACGATTGTCACTACGTACGAACAGATTAGTACTGAAGGTACATTTTAGTTTATTGATAACGTAATATAGGAAGAGGTGAAGTTCTACCTCAACATGAGATTTTTTAATACATTTTTTTTGCAGACGAAGGTGATATAAAAGAATCTATCGTTACATATAAACCCACACACTAAAGTAGGAATAAAATATTAAAAAATTGTTTTCGTCTGCAAGTCTCATTCTTTCTCTCGCTCCGTCATATTATTTGTGTGTGTGTAATCAGTCATTTTGTTTGGCTCATATTATCTCTGAGTATCTCGTGAAACTAGAGGGGCTGGTAACAAGTTGTCCGTTTTGGATGGTCAGTAGTTGGACATATCTTGGCCAATCATCAACACAGTCCATTTTGGTAACGATGGGCAAAAATGGAAGCTTAGAGTGCGAAGTATAATGATTTCTATGCAGCTAAGGAGCTTAAAGTGATCATAAATAAGTTAAATATTGTGTGACAATCATCGAAAGCTAGTGACTGAACTTGATATTCAAGGGGGAGCAAAAGTACGCTAGTGCAATAGCTAGACGAAGAGCGTGACAAAGGTGCAGTTTGTTTTTTTACTTGTCGTGACGATAAACTCGGTTGACATTTGTACTTTTCAAGAGGTTTTTTATGGTGCGACGACGACGTGTCGCATTTGCATGCACTCGATTTGTCTCTGAAGAATTTTTGACAAGTCATTGTTCTAACGATGGAGGAAGCTGGTGAAAGTAAATGCTAAATATAATAATCTTCATAGTTGACATTTAATTTAGGTTAGCAAATAATAGCTGGGATGTCATGGGCAAGGCAACGAAAATGATTAGAATTTAATTTTAAATGTATAGTTAAACTGAGTTGACATAACTACAATACAATAATTTCTGAGCGCAGTTTAGCAATATTATGCAAAAACCCAGTGTTTTGAAATAATGGAGCCATGCATCATTAAAAGAGACAGATACTCATGGTCATGGCTATGCAAATTTGTTTTCGATAAATGCAAAAAACGAAGCATGGTCAAGGTTAGATATAATGTAGTAAAATTAATTTGTTTAATGGAGATATTACAGAAAAATGTCGCAAGTAAATATGAAATCAATCAATGTTTGTACACGCACACGAGAAATACCTGTTGGGTGCACTGGCACTAAGTCAAACGTTGAGAAATCAACCTAACCTTTCCTTACTTGATACTTGATTGCATTGCGCACTGAGTCGAAAACGTTTTTGCGTTAATGGAATGGGGTGAAACGTTACAAACGTTTGAAAGTTGGGAGGGAGGANAAACGTTACAAACGTTTGAAAGTTGGGAGGGAGGACTGTGACAGATTCAGTTTGTTCGCTGGAGCGAGGAACGAACGAGGATTTAGTTGAAAGATTGAAAAGAATTTGTTTGTCTTGCTTTGTTCCAGTTTATGAAGAAATTGAACAGTTAGGAAGAAGCCCACAAATGGTTTTAGTAGCGATGAAGCGATCTATCGATCAGGACTCCCCGCGGCTCCGCAGGACGCTGATTAAAATTGAAGACGATCCCCAGCAGGTTTCTTCTTCCTCGAGTGAAACGTACACACCCCAAACCTTTTTCTTCAAACCGTTGGTCTTTCAAGAGCTGAAAAGTCAGCCAATCTACCCATGTACAAGTACCCAAGGTAAGCTGAAGCTGGCGACCAACTGTTTGTCAGAGACGATCAGAAAGGAGTTACAAATTTATTTCAATTTTTCAACTTGTAGTTCCAGAGCCGCGAAGCGGTCACCGCGTTGTCTGCGATGATTCCAATTTATACTCATTTGGAGGCTATTTGGAGGTCAGTACAGGAACCCAACAGCCTGCACTAATGCAAGATCGTCAAATGCAACGACTCTTCGAAGAGGTATGTAATTCCTTTCATAAAACCAGTTGGACTAAGGAATCCTGCCAAGACGAAGGAAACCCTCTGCGACATCTGCGACTGCAAAAACCATTGCCCCCTTGCCTTAGTCCAGCCAACCTTTATTCAAAGTTGGATGGTGTTAGTAAATAATTATGAACTTATTTCGTTAGTTGTGGTGCTTTAACTTTGCTGAGGGCCAGTGGAAATACTTGCCGACCGCCGGTAAAGCGCCCAAAGAACTTGCATCTCATTCAGCTATCTTGTACGGAAATTACCTGATTGTATTTGGTGGAACAGGTACTCTTTGGAGATACATTTTATATCACTTTTATAAAAATAAAATAGTAATTTGTGTTGAGGAAGCTACCGAGATTCTTTATATTATATCTTTGATATTTTGCAGGGGTACCGTTTGGTGGCTCGTCTTCGAACAAAATGAACATTTGTGATTTGAGAACGCTAATCTGGAAAACAATTGAGACGACCGGTGAAGCACCTACACCGCAATATGGACAAGCTGTAGTTTTGGACCGCTCCACCCGATCTTTTTATGTTCTTGGTGGAACGACAGGTTATGATTACTCAATGGTAAGTGAATTATTTGAGGGAACGCACAGACAGACGAGAAAACTTTGAGCATACAAAACGTTATTTCTGTACTAAAAATTAGGACATTCACAAACTTGACTTGACGACGAGACACTGGGAAAGAATATTTGTTTCTAGAGGTGACAGCTCAGAACCACACCCAAGGTAAGTAGCACGTCAAAACGGTATAGTGCCTACAATTTGAATCGTTTGTTGGTATTTCAAAGTGTTTTCTAAACTTTGCTGTTTCATTGTAGATATCGGCACGAAGTAGCGTTTGACGGAGAAAATATTTACATTCTTGGAGGTGGTACAGCACGTGAAGCATACGATCTGAAAACAGTGCCGACTTTTAATATAAAGTCGAGGGAGTGGTTTATGATTAAGACAAGAGGCAGCAGTTCTAGGCCTGGACTCGTACGGTATCCATGCGCCAGGAAATGTCAAGGATCGGTACAAAGGGGTGACGGTAAGTTTCCACTTAGCACACATGAACATCAACCATAGCTTAGCGACGAAAACAAGAATTATTCTTTACTAATATTCCATAGACGTGTACATTTGCGGTGGCTACGATTCCAAAAATATTTTTATGGATTTGTGGAAACTTCATATTCCAACCCGTCAGTGGTATCAGCTCCCTGTGAAAATGCCACAACCGCTTTACTTCCACTCGACAAGTATAACATCGGTAAGCTTGTCTGCCATAATTATGAGAAAGAGTAATTGAATCAGATCAATATCGATGCATTTTGTCGAATATTTTATAGGGAGGGTGCATGTACATTTTTGGTGGTGTAACGCACATCAAGAACAACACAAGGACAAACCGAATCTTCAAAATCTGGCTTACCGTTCCTAAACTTAAAGAAATTTCCTGGGAAGCTATGCTCCACTACAGAAAAGACATTCGCCAAAGAAGCCGTTCCTATCTTCTCGAAGCTGGCATTCCGAACGAGTTTGTGCAGCGAGTTCACCCCGCACCCCCTCAAGGTCAGGCAGACGCCAGTGTAGAGGCTAAATGGGTGTCCGATGTAACTCTAATTGATGACGTTTTTTGAATACAGTGCTATTTAGCAGAGTTAACGTTTTGATCGCAATTTTATAAAAAAAACAAAAATGAACTACGACGCGTGATCGATAACCATCTATTCCCTAGTGCAGCTCTATTGTACAATTTTTTTTATCAGTCTTCTTCCTCGTAACGCTAACTGTTGACAACATCCCTAGTTTATTTTAATTATTGCGTTTTTCGTGTTCCTTCCCATGAATTGTTATACTCGCACAATTTTCACACGTGATGTTACAAAACCGTTTCACTTGGAAGGGTCAACCATTAGACTACCACACCTGTAAGAGATTCGCAATATTTTTGTTGTTAACAGTATCTATCTACTTTACCAAAAAATCGCAAAGCATTTAAAGAAGCCGCTTACCAAATACATACCTCTTTTTCTATCCTATTCAGATTATTGAGTAGAAGATTTCCAACTGTATAAACGCGAGAAGGTATCAAAACAGAAGACACTTTGTGAAGTGATATATCGTTTTCGTTTAGTTTGAGGAATTCCTTGGTTAGTTCGAAACTTTTACTGCGTTGCTGTATTTTTAATTTTCCGAGTCTGCTGTAGATGAATTTACCGAGAAAAAAAGCGCAGATTCGTAAACGTTACGAAACGTAAACGATTTTAAAACATGCAAAATGATTAGATGAATTTTCTGGAAAGATGTAAACGGACAAGTGTAAATTAGTGTGAAAAGCTGTTTATGTACAATGATGTTTGCTAACGAGCAACAGTCCCCAACACTCTCTATCTGTCGTATTTTAGTCAAGCCAACAAGGGTCAATTATAAATTTAGTCATATAAAATGAAATTGATGAAAAATGGACAGTTTCTCTTCGAGACACTGATTCAACAATAAAAAAAATTACCAATGTAAACTTAAGATTACTTTTTGGTGGAAAGGTATGAAGAGCTGTTTGATTTTGTACGCGTAATTTAAATGATGGCAAGTATTAAATAGGAAGCAGAAACGGCTAAATTTCTATGTTTAAATTGAAAGTCTTAATATTAGTTAAATTAATTGGAGTTCAAATTGGATTTAATTTTGAAGGATCCCCAGTAGGCAAGCTTTTAGTTGAGAATCTCAGCCTTTTGGCAGAACACGTTTCTTTTGTTCTAATTACGTTTATCAGATGTACAAAGTTTATCCCGTAGTGAACAGTTACATAACTTATTTATTTCATGAATTTTTTTGTCTCTACTGCTCCTATATTGCCTGTCTGTAAATTCATTGTGAAATTAGTGGAAGTTTTGTTTTCTATTGCCTTGTTTTGTTTCTGGAAGGTGTAAAACTCCCGCGGCAGGAATTAAAACGGAGAGTCATAATCTGTTTGAATTCTTGTTGGCCATATTTGGAATTGTTTAATGTTAGGTTGGAGTGAAGTTATTAACATAAGCAGTTCCAAAATGGCTTCAAAAGAAAATGTTGAATGTTTAAAAATGAATTCGGTCAAACTGACTTCGTGGCAATGAGACTGTTTTATTGTTCCAATTGTCGTCCGTCATTAGCCAAGGTCAGCTTGATCAATGCAGTTTATAAAATTAAGTAAAAAGAAATATTCGGAAGCAGAGTGAAAAATGCAGACGTTCCCGGCAGTGAATTTCCGGTCACTGATGATGATGACATAGTTTCGAAATTAGCAGTCATGTACTTGGAGCTCGAAATAGGAAGACATTTCCTTTATTGTCTTCGTATTTGTGAGAGTGGACATGGTCACTGTGGTGGTGGTGGTAGCAATGCAAAATGTATTTTAGCAAGGAAACCGAACAGAGATGCTTTTTTTGGGTAATTTTAAGAAGACCAATAACCGGTCCACTAATATTTAAAAGAAAAAAAAACTACAATTGATGTGTACTAAAGTGTTATCATAGCAAAAGGAAACAGTAATGCTTGATTATTTCGATGATATAAATTTTAAGTTTTGTAATTCCACTACTCTTAATTGATACCATAATGTTGCTCCGAATTCTTTTGTTTCTGATGAGTTGTTGTTTTATACGTCTTTTACATTACCAAAATGACTCTCGTTCGGTGAATGGTTTTTTCAAAGTTTGTTTCTCTGACACTAAGCAAAATAGTGTAGGATAAACTATGTGGGGCATCAAGAGACTTGACATGGTTTGTGACACCCTCCATATTTCTTTAATATTTCGAATTTCGGAGCATTTTTTAAACGTTTAAAAATCAAATTAATTTTTCCTCTCAAAACAAACCCAAGCCTCAGTTGGCTTACTTTTTTGCGATAAAAGAACTCATTGCTAACGGTGTGGTGCATTTTACAATGTGCACTCTCCTTGGCGTGTGTTCGAGAAAATTTCTAAAAATAATGAAAAACTATAGAATGATATAATACTGCAGCAATATAGTTGAAAATGAAGTAAACGTTGTATTGAAAAAAATTTGATGAAAACCCTTATGTTGCAAGACAAAAAACGTAACTTACAAAAGCAATTTTTTATGCTTTAACCCTAACCAATTTTTGTCCCAGAATATTCATGACCTACACACACACAAGTAACGTACGTTTCTTATCTGATTTTACACGATAGTTGTTATTCTAAAAATGTTAAGTTATTTATTTATGAAAATAAATCCACAAAAACTATTTGAAAGCATGTATGCATTCGAACGTCAATGAATCTGTCCATTTATTTACTCATCAATCACATTGGCATGAATGGTTTTGTTTGGTATGGTATTCGATAAGCAATGTAACCTTTCGATCCGAAGGTCTAATAAGATAAAGTTCTGACCATTCATAGAAAGAATCAAGAGATGAAGAGACGAGTTCTTTCTCGTTTATGAATCAAATGGGTTTTAGATTAAAACCTGACATTAGTGAAAATAGTATAGAGATTCGTGCAAAATGACCAGAGAGTGTGCATTGAAGCAAGTTACTATGCATCTTGATATGCTGAGTTTCTTAACTATATGTTGCTGCATGTTTTAAAACCAGGCAGTATAGGCATGAACCGCAAGCAACGCACACTGAATACTGACACCATTGTCAACATGTAGCGATTATAGAATTCATGAGCTCCTAAACAGGTGGATGGTCGACCACAACTTGCCAAACTTGTCCAGACGATAGCCATTTCCCTTTGCTGTAGGTTGCTTTACTTTTTGTCTCCGTACATTTGCGTAGATACTGTGGAAAGACTGACGGAACCTTAAGTGGTGCTTACGGAACTCGTGGATATAAACGGCAACCTTGTTTGACCCCTGTCAGCTCCATCCAAGCTCTATCGGCATGGGAGCAAACCAGAGCATCGAAAGGTCAGCTTTAGAAACTGGATGATTATTCAATTCAGATAGATATCAAGATAAATCTTTGCAAAACTATTTATTCTTAAACTTATAGCTGTACAGGATCCAATGATGACAAAATTATAACGTTTGCTATTAACGACAAAACGTACAAAGGTAGTTCAATAACCAATTTGACATTAATGTCATTACTAATTTTACATGGCAAAATGATGAAATGCATTATTGAATGCGGTAGTGAATACGAAGACAACAGACAGAGATGTTGGTCCTGAGTACAAGCTCGTTGATTTCATACGGTACAAAGCAGGTTTGAAGGTAAGGCGTGAGGTCACCAAATTTTGAAATAGTTGCCGCTATAGTTTGCTGAAATTTAATTTGCTTTGTCGTTCATTAAAAGGGAACGAAATATATGTGCCGTGAAGGGGGGTGTGGAAGTTGCTGTGTCTCTGTGAAAACTCACGGGTCTGGAGGAGAAGATGTTTCTAAATCCGTCAATTCTGTTGGTGGCAAACTGGAGATAAAACTGGTTTGAAAAAATTATCTCACTCTAACTATCAATTTTTCACTCCAATAGTGTTTAGTGCCATTACTTGCATGCGATGGATGGGATATTACAACAGTTGAGGGCGTTGGCAACAGAAAAAATGGATACAGTGCTATCCAGCAGAGACTGGTCAAATTTGGGGGGACCCAGGTACGATTTGCTTAATCTTTGGGCTGCCTTTGGTTATCAGGATGACTTAATTTAGATGCTTTATTATCTAGTGTGGATTTTGCTCACCCGGTATGGTCACTAATATGCATAGGTATGACTTTGATGCATGCTTGATTCAATTTACGAAACCTCGTGGAAAGTATAATTTAATCGGATTTTGTCGTAGTTTGTTGGAATCCAACCCAACCCCCAAAATGAAAGACGTTGAAGCTGCCTTTGATGGCAATATTTGCCGCTGTACTGGATACAGACCAATTCTGGATGCTTTCAAGTCATTTGCTAGCGATGCCTCTGAGGAACTTAAGCAGAAATGTTGTGACATCGAGGTAAACGTCTCTGAAAACATTCATCTTTATGCGATAACGTGTGTCATTTGTGTATCAATTTTTCAGGAGCTACGATGTACTGATTGCCCCTCCCGGAGCAAGTGTTTACCTGCATCCACAAAGTTTATTGTTTTTAATGACGGGAAAGCATGGGTAACAGCTCTTTCCATGACAGAAGCCTTCCAAGCCTTGACACGCTTCAAACAGGAAACATTAGCTTTCAGGATTGTCGCCGGAAACACAGGAACTGGAGTATATAAGAAGGACACTGGTGGAATTCAGGCTTTCCTCAGTATAACCCATATACCTGAACTACAGAGAAGTATAATCGATCCTTCCGAAGTGGTCATTGGAGGAGGAACCACTCTCACAAATGCCATTGCAACTCTTAAAAAAGCGGCTGGCTTGCCTGGCTACCAATACGCCCTTGGAATTGCCAAACACTGGGAAAGAATTGCAAATACACCAATTCGAAATGTATGAATTTTGGGATCTTTTGTCATATAATCATGTGAAATTTGTCTAATACCTATGCGTATTGGCTCCTTAGTCGGCGACAATCGCAGGAAATTTAATGCTCAAAAGGGTCCACGCTGATTTCCCTTCAGATGTATTTCTGACATTGACCGCTGTGAACGCCGAGTTGTCTATAGGTTTGATCCTATCTAGAGAATCAATCGTAATATGCTTATTGAGTCATTGTTTTGTTTGTTGCAGCATCCTCTGCGACAGAGGTTTCCAGAGTGAGTTTAACACAGTTTTTAACAACAGATATGAACGCAAAACTCATAGTATCCATCCACTTGAAACAATTTACGCCCGACCATGTATATCGAAGTTACAAGGTATTTTTGCTCATTGTATCATATACATTTTGTAGCCCATTGCATTGTGGTCGTTGCAAACTTAGTATGGTGATTAAACTTTAGATTAGCAGGAGGTTCCAAAATTCGCATGCCTACGTCAACGCTGCATTTTGCATGAAAGTTGATAAAAAACGCAATTATACTGTGACCGAGCAGCCAAACATTGTTTATGGGGGAATCAGCAACGATTTTGTAAGTTTGAGATTTTTACGAGTTAGTATGGGCGTTCTTACATTTGTATTTTTGGATTAAGGTACACGCAGAGTTAACCGAAAAGTATTTTACGAACAAGTCAATACGAGATACACAAGTGATAGCTGATGCGATGCAAACTTTGGAACAAGAAATCAACCCTGACTCACGAGCTCCAGATGGGTTACAAGCTTATCGAAAACGCTTAACCCAAACACTCCTATACAAGGTAACTCATCGGTTTCATGATGACAAGAATTTTTAACCAGGGCTGATGTAGCAACTCCTTTCCATGAAATTCAGGCAATTCTTTCCATATTGCAACTTGATGCTAATGCAAAAGTTCGAAGTGGAGGTAAAAACATCAAACGTAATGTAACCAGAGGTCGCCAGAGTTACGACTCAGACAAAAAAGTGTTGGCCCATAAATCAGCCCATCTTAAAGCTTGAATCAGTTCCACAAGTATCAGGTTTCTATTAAGAATTAAGCGTTTCCCGGTTCCACATAACCGGAAAAAGTGTGCACACATTTTCACTTTCTTCTTGGAATTGCAGGAGAAGCTGAGTACATCAATGATATCCACCCGCAGCACGGCGAACTCTTTGGTGCATTCGTACTGAGCACAGTTCCTCAAGCGGATGTTAAAGAAATTGATGCCTCGGAGGCCGAAGTATATGGCAAAACAAACTTTAATTTTTCATGGTAAAACATAGACAAAATTAGTTCTTCCTACTTGTCAGATTCTTCCGGGTGTGGTACGGTTTATAAAAGCAACGGACATTCCAGGAATAAATAATTACATGGTTTTTGCTGATACTTCTGAAGAGGTAAAGAATGGCTCATAATTTGTATGATTTCATTGTTCAGAAATTGTTATTTGATGCAACGATTTTTTTAATTCGATGCAGATTTTTGCCAGCAAAAAAGTAGGATATTTAGGGCAACCACTTGGATTGATCGTAGCTGAGTCTAAAGAGTTGGCCCATCAAGCCACAGAGTTGGTTAAGGTAAAATATTCAAATGTCGCTAATGGAATATATTCCTTTGAAGACGGCATGAAAGACCTAAAACAATCCGAGGATGAAGCTCTGCCTGAAACAGGTTCATAGTTACGAACGTTTGATCCGTTCTAGTATCTCGATGCATTAACTATATGTAGTAGTTGTTGAATTTGTTGCGATTCCAAAGATATCCAACCAGTCGCAGTATCAGGGACTCAAAAGATTAGTGGCGAATTTCAGTTAGGATCCCAGTATCATTTCCAAATGGAGACACACATCACCATTTGCAATCCTACTGAGGACGGGATGGACGTTTACTCGTCAACACAATGGATGGATATGGTGCAGACTGCAATTTCCTCCACACTTGCAGTGCCATGCCATGAGTATTTCACAACAAATAAGTTATGCTTCACGATTTAAATTAGTTTCTTACGAGATGCATATTTTTAAGAATTAATGTATCCGTGCGTCGACTTGGAGGTGCGTATGGTTGTAAGATTACTCGGGCTACTCAAGTAGCATGTGCTTGTGCAATAGCTGCCCACACGGTCAACCGACCGGTTCGTGTAGCACTCGATTTGGAAACTAACATGAAAATGATTGGAAAACGAGCCCCTTTTTTAATGAAATACGAGGTATTATCATTAAGTAATGACAATTCTACAACTTGTGCGTTGCATGACGTTGTTCTGAATTTAAGGTTGATGTTGATGATGGCGGTAAAATACTCGGATTGAAAGGAAAAGTATTTTGCAATACGGGTATGGTTAGTGGAGAAGAGACCGCTGAAGCAGCCATTGCATGTATGCAGTCCCTATACGAATCAAAGAACTGGCAATTATCGCCATTTAATATTAATACGAATACGCCCTCGAACACTTGGTGCAGAGCTCCAGGTATCTTTTCAGATGCATTGTAAACTGGTCAAAATGTAAACTTAATAATGCCAGAAATTTCGTTAACCTCTTTACTAGGTACAACTCCTGGAATAGCACTTATTGAAAACATCATGGAGCATATTGCCTTCGTACTGAAGAAAGATCCTATGGCGGTACGAATGGCAAACCTTATCAAACCTGGAGACATTCTAATGGAGACAAACGGAGAAACGTTCAAAGGAGATAACCTTATTCCTCGTATGTTAGAGGAGCTCAAAACAAGTGGAAATATCGAGCAACGAAAGAAATTCATCGAAGATTTTAATAATGTAGTTCCCATCCTGAAAACTGACATGGAAATTAATGATGATTAATTATTGAAAAAAGGCTAACACGAATCTCATCTATAGGCTAACCGTTGGAAGAAGAGAGGAATGGCTCTAGTACCTATGCGCTATGGTTTGGATTACCTGGGATCATTCCGATTCCCGGTACTGGTTTCAATTTACAAAAATGACGGGACAGTAGCCGTAACAACTGTGGGAATTGAGTGTGGTCAGGGACTTAACACAAAGGTTTGTCGCTATTACTAAACAATCAAAGAAAGTTTAGTGAAAATATCTGTGCAATGAAATAGGTTGCGCAAGCTGTTGCATACGAGCTGGGCATTTCAATCGATAAAGTAAAAGTGAAACCATCCAATACACTGACTGCTCCGAACGGCGACTCAACGGGAGGATCTGTTACTAGTGAGCTCTGTGTTTATGTAAGAATGGATATAGCAAAAAGGAAGCAATTTTTTGTGAAACATTTAATTGGAAGTGCTTTTACTTTGAAGGGTGCTTTGATGTGCTGTAAAGTGTTGAACGAAAGAATGAAGCCAATAAAAGACAAGTGCTAAAGGTATCTCTTGGGAAGCTCTGGTAAAGCTTTGTCACAACTATGGAATGAGTTTAAGTGCCACATTCATGTAATACGTAACTCTTTGTATATTTCACCTTTCAATATCAAACTGCTACTGCTCGAGAAACTTGAACAATCTATTTCTTCAATTTTATTTTCAGGCCAGGACCGCAAGATAACATTACGGGGTACGATATCTGGGTAGTGAATTTGACAGAAGTAGAGATCGACTGTTTAACAGGTGAAAATAAGGTATGTAGGCCGCGATATTTAGCAAAATCTTAATGCACCAAAACCGTTCATGAGGAGTGCCTCTAAATTTAGATCGTTCGTGTTGACCTCATCGAGGATGCTGGAAAAAGTCTCAACCAAGAAATTGACATTGGTCAAATAGAAGGAGCCCTGATCATGGGGATCGGTAATAAACAGTCTAATCTTTATCAAGACCGTTTCTCTTGCTCTAATACGGAATTTTCAGCTCATTTGGCAAATTTAATCTTTCAGGGCTTTGGACTACTGAAAAACTTGTTTATGGGAGTGATCCATTTTCGCTTCTCACACACAACACTTGGGTATATGATAAAAATCAAGAACGGTATGGATGAATCCGTAGGTTTTATAATATATCTGTCCTACTTTTTTAGAACTACAAGCCTCCTTTGCCAAAAGACATTCCTGAGGATTTAAGAATTACTTTACTGAAAAATGCACCCAACCCATTAGGAGTATTGCGTTCGAAAGGTATCGAAACTGACTTTAAAATTTTGAAAAACTGAAATTATTTAATATCGTGACATTTTCACAGCTACCGGTGAGCCTTCTCTTTGCTCCAGCATTTGCACATTATTTGCAATCAAAAACGCCATTTATGCTGCCCGAAAAGATACTGGCAACGTAGATTGGTTTCGTCTCGGTGAGTAATCAGCTCTCATTTACTAAATATAAGAACCAAATCAACATCTGTAAATTTAACATCGCATGAATTATAGATGGACCAGTAACTCCTGAGGATATTGTGCTGAAATGTTTAACTGTCCCATCCCAATTCACAGTTTAATTAAAATTAAAATTACTTTTCAGATATCTGAAAAATGGAGATGTTGAATAATTTGTTAAATTTACATTTTTAGTAAGCTAATGTAGTCCTTTTCATGTAGTCTACAAAAAAATTCATAATAACAATCTGTTTTTATTTCCGCATATTGCCCGACAAAAAATTCATTTCCGTTCGAAAATCATGATACAGCGCTGATTGAAACCAACAACGAGAATATCTTTACCTTAAAGACTTACCTGATGCCATCACATATCTCATAAAACTACTCACGATATGATTTGCAACTATAATATAGCTATGAAAAATTTACATGAAGGTCTAATATACATTTTTCTTTCATAGCCAGCGATTTTTTCTAAAATATTTACAAATATTAACTGTACTTCACATCGCTGTTCCTATCATGTATTTATTTAAACTGTTCATATTCATATATTTTAGCTTGTCAATAGTTTGTTTGGAAGTGAGAAATGACCAGATTCAATCATGTGGGATCATCATGTTGATAAGCAGGTCATTTGCAGTTCAATTTTACTTTGGGTACACAACAGGTTCATACTTCAAAGCATGGGTTTGTCAAACTAAAGTTATGGTAGCTGTATCGTATGGTCACTCCAGGTTTTTTCTCTTGTTTGTACATTTATCGTCGATAAATTTAATACTTTAAAAGTTTGCATTCCTTTTTTAAAATCATTTACAATATTTTCGGATTTAGAAATTATAGAATACGCAAGGGGAAGTATTCATCAGGAATGCTGCCAATTTATGCATAAGTTTCTTGTTGGAAAAATCAATACTAATTTGCGATGACGATAAATCGATCGCCGTTTTTACAACGATCTTGACACGAACTTTATAGCTTAATTTTACATTCGAAAATTATTCCTTAAAAATATTAACAATGAGAATATTTTTCTTGCGTTTTTAAATCACTGAAATCTCTTCATCATCTCGTTCATTTCCGCTGGACAAGTCTGTCGGTGCATCATCCATTCCAACAGGGGATGAGCTTCTACTTCGGCTGTAGTGCAGTGTTGAGGAATGATGGTAGTGGTGTTGTTGTACATGATGTTGGGCTGACGTTGAATGGGGATGATGATAATGATGCTGTAGTGAATACGGGGACAGGGGTCCACCAGGGGATGAATGACATGAGTCTGGAGACTGTCTCATATTTTCCTCTGCCATCATCATTGAAGAAAAGTCAAGTTTTTCTTTTTTGTGACCAATTTGATTATTATTGTTGCTACTACTACTGTGTCGACTTCCTCCAGATTTTTTCGAGGAGGAGGAGGATGATGCAGGAAACCCAGAGGATGATGAAGCAGCCGCTCCTGCTCCTGTCACTCCCATCGGCGAATTCAACGGGGACACATCTGACAAGTCAATTTTCGGCTTATCACTCTCAGCATCACTCAAATCTGGATGAGGATTGTTTTTATTGGGAAGGGTTTGCTCCCGGGAACCACCGTTCGCGAGCAGCTCCCGCTCTTTGGAGTTGCGCCACTTCATTCGACGGTTTTGGAACCAGATTTTTACCTAGTGAGCACACAAACAATCTATTAAAATGCGCATTCATCTTGAAGCAGTCAATGGTAAATTTATTCAAACACTGCACATATTTAGTTTTTGCACCGCAGATCAAAACCGTCCATACAACAAAATTCTATTCCACACAGCCAATTAACTGTGCATCAACCGTTCTCCTTAAAGTCTTTGAGCTGGAGTCAAAATGTAATTGTTTTTCAACTCAAATCCTTCTAACATAATTTCCATGTTCTATGATCACATCACTAGGCAATATTAAACATCATTCATCAAAAGCCTCTGTTTTTATTTGTTATTATGCCTTGATCAAAAATCCCTCTTCAATAGCAGAATCAAATTATCCCACAGTTATCCTCGTCTTTCCATCCTGTCAACGTCATCAACCTTCCGAACCATTCATGATGGTTTATAATAACGCTATCAGAGACCAAGCCTTTTTTAGCCTAAAACCTACATCTTGCCATTATTCCACTAACTCTATATATCCCCATGTCATCAAAAAAAGCAAATCACATCAACTTTTACCATTTTCCCCATCTTCCATATTATTTTCTCTGCTTGACTTGAATAGCTGTCAAATACACATGACTCTCCAAAGGATCTACTAATACTTTTACAACTATAAGCACACACACACACAAACCAGTTCGCCAGTCTCCCTTCTCTCCGTTTTCACCACCGTCATCTACTGTAAACTACGGCACAACGTGCTTTCCACTTTTGAAAATCTACTAACCTTGTTGAAAATAATTTTTCTAGATACAATCGACATCCTTGTTTTCAATCTACGCACCTTTCCCCACTGCATTGTTCAAACTCTGCAAGATCAAGTTGGTCAGTGTCACACTTATGTAAATTCGGTGTGGTTGTGGCAGGTTGTTTGCAATGAAATTTTAACAATATCTTAAGCACACTTGACGATTAACAACAGCTTGTTGGATTAATAGGGTACGCGTATGGAATACAGTTTAAATATACGACAGGATTAGATTACTGTACGATCCATTTTTATCCATACGAGGAGGATTCTTTAAGATTTTCATCTAATACTAGTGAATGCTAAAACAATACTTACGCTTGTATTTTAACTAAATATTTTACGCATGATCTCCTTGTATAACTTATAAGAAGCGTTATTAGTTTTGAGACGACGCTATGCAAGTATTCCCCTACTTTGAATTGCACCCTGTACACGCATTAATGCATTCTGAGTGGTAGAAAAAAATTGCAAAAGTTAAATTTCTTTTTGTTGTGTGAGCTAGAAAAAAGCAAATAACATATTGAGTAGAATGGTTCTCGTCATTCATGAAGTTGGTGGGGATTTCAGTTGAAGTCGTTCTTGTCGCGAGTCGCAGTAGCATCTGCAACTGACACGAACACCATGGAATCCGCTTTTTCCTCTTCATCCTCCTCCAGTCTCTGTACTCCTAAACGAGGACCAAGTTGCTTCGGAAAGTTAAAACATTCCAATCCACATTATGCACGCACCACACAACATCATATACACACAACAGAGAAAACGTGTCGTCGACCGGGGAGGAGATTGAGGAAACAACAACATGACCGAGCGAAACAACTCTGCATTTGCATTATTGCATTTTCCTCGTCTAAAGAACCGAAAAGTGGGGTAGAACGATACTTAATATAGGGAAAAATACTTGTTTCTAGTCAATATGTCGCATGTGGCAAGATCCTTAATCTGCACCAGGCTTCATATTATATTGCAACGGCTTTACTGTACACATTTTCGCCAGTCTAGATACTTTCACTTACACGCATGCAACTTTCTCAACTGTATTGTCTGTTACCACAGGCAACTCAAAAATCTGTGTTTCGGCAAACTCAAAAAAGACTTTAATAATAATGTACTCGTTGATTACTTAATAGTTTCGCTATTAAACTGAAAACTTTGTTCAAAATAAACGATAAACAGGTTGCGAAAAGGTTTTTTAACAGAAATGGTAGGGATAACCTAATAGATTTGCGGCGATATAGCTACAAGATTTGTTTGCATATCGGGTATTGTTTATACCGAGCCAAAAAGCTCCTCAGTGGAATGTATTTTCCCATCGACAATTCACAAGCATCGCTTTTTATTTGACTTTCATAATATTATTGTGATACGTCAAGAGCAGCAGTGTTCATGGACCGAAAAGCTTACAAATGATGATAAATTTTGGTAGTATATGCCATAATGTTTCCTGATTTACGTATGCAATCAAACGAGTAATAAGGCTTTCACAGGTATAAGTATGTATTGCAAAAACAAAAGTTTGTGCAGTCGAAATTGAAAATATAGCATCTAAGCCACAATAATCTATCATTAAAATATTGCTTTTTAAGAGCTAAAGTGGTAACCGTCCTACGTGGTATGTGGAATGAACCGTTTTCGGCACATAGCATATAGCGACAGAAACAATCAATATTATTACTCCTCAAATCAATAAAAAATTGATGGGATAAAAATCTGTTGCCATTAGTCCCATCAAAGGGAAACCGATCAACCACCACACACGGAGAGAAATTCATGTGACGCCAGATCAAATTGCCGGACTCGTGCATGCAATACTACCTCTACCGTCCAACCAAACCCTTCCTTTCAGACTTTGTTTTGTACACGTTCCTATTATGCTATTGAATCATGTATGTAAACATTTCGTACTTGATAATATTATGTAAGTATTTAAATTCATAATATTTACCTACTATTCTCATTCATAATGTCCAACAGAGGTATATTATGGTCATGCTCTATCGTCGCCAAACGTGTAATTACGGGGTTATGTGAAACTTTCGTGCACCTCTAGTGGCAATGTTCTATGACAACATGGAACATATCACAGAAAAAGAGACAATTTTTAGGAGCAATAAAGAGACACTGAATCCAAAGCTTATAATTGTGTGTATCAAATACTTCACAGGTATGGTAGAGCTGACGATTGTTTGTCATTGTTACATAAAGCTTCTCATGGTATAAAAGCAATGATTAATCTACTCACACATCAAACACACTCCACATTTTTCGTAATTGTTCTTCATTGATACCTCATGCATTTTATTTTAATACAACAGCAATATGGCCTATTTTCATGAATTTATTCCCCGTAATAACCTCTTATAAACCCATTCGGAACAGTAGCAATCTGGGAGCTGAAACTACTCTCTCGATTCATTTGCTTTTTTTGATCCAGTACCCAAAACAAATAATAATAATATAATCTCCCCCTCAAGCATCCGGATTTTTGGTAGTTATTATTATTGTTATTATGTGTACGTATGTGTAAGAATTTATTAATGCAGTCATATACATGACATCAGACACTCACGTATAATAACAGCCCTGTTTGAAATATGTATTGCGTAAATATATACCTTATAGGGCAAACTTCTTTTTTTATCTTCAGCAAAAAGAAGTTTAGCTCCCCTGCTTGGAGGCAAAAGGTTGGTGGTCTCCCATTGGCTTCAGCTGAGTAGGAAAGCCGTGAAGGGATGGCCCACCCGGTACAACGCTGCACAGGATTCGTTCGCAGCTGCGAATGAGCGTTGCAACAAATGTTACCACCGTATTATTCCTTACATTCCATACACACACATTCAACTCAATTTTCCGTTTCTCTCTCTCCTATACTTTCCCCTAAACTTTACACACATGAAACACACTTAAGCCATTATGTCGTAAAAGTGTATAATAGAGATATCCTTTTTCACACACACACACAACAAAAATTATAAAGGAGGCTAAGAGGAAGAAAGGAAAAAAGGAACGTTAAAAACTCTCCGGCAAACTGACACACAATATTGTGATCATCATCGTCTTTTCCCTTTTTTTCCTCCGCTACGTCCTTTTCCCACTTAACTTTGCTGAATAGTGTTATTATGCGAGATGACGATGCATCCTTTTTTCGAGATGTATTTATCTTACCTCATAGATTCATTTGGGAAAGAGTAAGCACATAATGACTTCCCCAAAAGCTCATAGTCTTTTTAATAATAGCATTCTTATAAGGCTCGTCTCATATTTATCAATTTTCCGTAAGAACATACTGGCCAAGAACAGATTAACGTAGACTCGTGCAACCACAAGGCTCGGAAGCTTAAACAATTTCATATGACTACTAGACACAGTCATAAAGTAACATATAAAAGCTCAATATGTGTAGGTAGTTAAGGTGACGGGAGTAGATGTTCTCTCGCACATTGCACTTCTTACTTCCTCGTTGAACAAGGGAAAAAAGTTTGGAGTGGAAAGTGGATGGTGATAGGAGTATCATGATTAAAGAAAAGTTTCCTGGAGTTTTGCTACACTCTAGCCAGAGAGCTCATTCGAAAACGGAAGAAAAGTCGAGGACGAGGATGGGCCCGACAACAAAGATTCTCATGAGGATGATGATGGCGAATTATTTTATTATTATTGCCCTTTTTAATACCACCATCATCGTTCGTGATGCGGCTGCCTTTGAACGCCGCACATGTGTACGATAAAAATGAATACGAGGCAGACGTATATGTTGCATGGAGGAACATGGAAAGTAAAACAAGTTCTTTATAAAATTCGGAAAACTGGAATCTGCGTCCAATATTAACGAAGGGAAAGCAGTTTCGACTCCTTGAAAATGGCAATGAAATAGAAACGTCCCATTTTCTAAGCAATCACACTCACAAGAATTCAGCCAAACCAGCATTTTTTTTTCGTTTCCAAATTGCTATTATTACTGCTATACTGGAACATTTAACTGTTTTCAACTGTAATAGTGTTGATATAGAAATCCATTATTATGTGGCTGAGAGTTGGTAGCGATCATGATAATATTATCGATATGGTGCCTGCTGTTGCCGAGGTCGAAATGGGAAAAGGAACTAACTCGATGGTTAACTCGACTATGGGACATGCATTAGCCACATGTTATCCGAAACGCACAACGATCATATCGATATGACGCCGTAAAAAAGATGGATGAACATGAATGTTCCCCGATAAACTGCCTTACTTCATTAATCTGTCAATTTGATGGTGACAAGTTTGTGGATGCAAATCTAATATGGCTTCATTTTTCTGCATCACCTTTTATTTTATCTTGTCGAACTTAATCTTAAATTCCTAAAAAGTTAGTAGCTAATCTGTGATTTAAAACTGTTGTCATGACTTTCACTAAAACATTGCTGTCTTCCGCTGACTCAACTCAATTTTTCATCGATAACGGTCATATTTGTAACAACTTTTTTCTTAAAAAAAACACTTTCTTAAACTTCTTTATTATCTTTGTTCAATTTCTTTTCGCATCTATTATTTCATTTTTCTTGGTAAAAAAACTGTTACTATCGACACTGAGAATCCAAGAGTTAAACTTTTTTTCAAACTTTTTTTCACATGAAACTCAGCAAGAGAGTAATAGTTGAAAATCTTTGCCACTACTCCTATACAAACAAATAAAATATGTGCGTATAATGGAGTTATACAGCATGAACATAACATAAACTATTGCCATTACGCGTAGTGTTTTATTGCATTTTATTTTTCTCTCTTTCTTGACTAGTGGCGGCCGAAATTTCATTCCGAAACTTCCATTATTACTACACTCGTTTTTTGGTTGGAAATAGAATTGAGAATGTGGTAGTGGTGGCGATGGTGTCACCTCCAACTGTGCACACTACTCTTTTACTCTCCCTTTATCGTTCACCATCATCGCCTTCTCGTTTTGTCCTTTTTTTACTTTCTCCCACCAATTCACTCTGATATTTTCCCCCTTTTTATATCTGATACTCGATATTCCATTTCTTTCTATTTTTTCTAATTTTCCTGTGGATCCTGTTCTCACACTCTACAATTCAACTTTCTCTCGTGAAAGAATTTTCTCATCATCGGCCCTGCCGCCATCACCATTCATATAGAACCGTAATATACGATTTGATTCTTTTCTTGAAATACTAGTATTACTATTGACTCACCAGAAAAAGGCGAAAAAAAGAGAAAATGGGGACTTGTGTGTGTGCCTTGTAAAATTCTCTACTCTACTCGCGTAGTTTTCTTTTCTCCAATTGACAACACAAGACCTCCTATCGTGAGCCTTCATGAGGAAATTCCCCATGTCATTTACTTTTCCCCTGCTCGTTCTGTCCTTTTTGGTATTTTTCACTCGACTACTTTCCTACATCTTTTAGTAGTTTGGAGAAACGAAGAAGAATCAGACCCGGAGAGGGAAAACAGTGTGATAATGATGATTTTGAGACGGTTAGTATGTTGATTTAATCCTATTTCCATAGAAATGCTAGACCATGTTGTGTATAATGGGACAATATGGTAGTTGAAGAATTGCTATACTACTCGGCAGAGATACAGATTTGCTGGGTATATGCAATAAGGTGATTTTTTTTATTCCAATTCCCTCATTCATACTGGTTTTTTTAATACCAGGCTGTTCCAGTTGAGTTCACACGTAGTTTTGGTCACATGATTAGGCGCGAGTGTTGCAAAAGGTATGAGGAAATGCAAAGCAAGTAGAGAAGACAAATCGGAATGAAGAGAAGACGAAGACTATTGATAATTTTGTGCTGATTTTCCCGCAAAAGATTGAAATGATGAGTTAATCAATTTGCAATCCTGCACCACCAATACCACCACATGAGAGTTTACAGGCGAAAATCTGATTGGGAAGATTGATGAAATTGAAAGAAAAAACAACAAATTTTCAAGACTAATCGTTGGTAAAATAGAAGGGGATATTAATATACTAAACTGCAAAGAACAAAAGGGATTTTCATAAGAGGATTATTTTTTATTAACTTTTATATGCTCCCATGTGGCTTTTTAGCATTCAAATTAAATATTTGAGGGTTTGGGTACGCATGAAAGAAAGGCTAAGTAAGAGTCAATATGAGGTTATGGGAAAAGTTTTTCATGAGTCATGTGGCATACGAAACTCAATCCGGACAAGGAAAGTTTGGGTTACAACCACTGATCGAATTTCTTTGAAGAGGTAGTTATTTTGTACTTGTGTCGTTTTAGTTGTAAAATGGACTGGAGCGTATATCCGCTAAAATTCGGCCCCGGCAAAAATTTCAAATTTCGGTTTTGATTGGTTTTAATTCGTATGAATTTTCACTAAAAATACTATTATTTAATCTTTAACGTCAAATTTAATCGCATATTTCGTTTTTCACTAAACGTGTCTTTTTATTGCCCACATTCTGACCCTATAGTTGCGTGCCACTAATCCAAATTGGCTTTGTATAACCCAAATATATGTACCCGCCGATCTTTGGAGAAGTAGAGGAATTTCAACTTTCCTCTTGACCCCGGCGTTCCTAAGAGGAACTACGGTGAGTTTGATACGGTTGTATGACGAATGGAGAACTGTTGTTAGGTTCCAAGAAGCCTTGGTTTTGTCGTTTATGTAAATGAATTTAAGTGATTGTTTTACCTGTGAATCTTTCAGTCCGAGCTTTTCTGCCAGCTTCTTTCTGTCTGGCTTTGATATGTATTTTTGGATTTGGAACCGCTTTTCTAAGCCTTTTCTCTGGAGATCGGAGAAGACTGCTCGACGCATCATGCCTCGACGCGGTTTACCCCGTGGTCCACCAGCCCATGGGAAAGTGCCTGGTAAAGGGAAAACGCTGGAACCGGGTGGATGGTGGCCTTGAATAGTGGCAAATAAAATAATACTTGACTTCCGACTGTAGTGACAAAAGAGAAAAAGGATGATTTTTACTCACCTGGAAGAAATGTTGGATGTCTACATGAAAGTAAAGCGTGAAGATGAGGGTCAAACACAGCCCCTTGACCACCAGCCGCCGAGACAGCAGCAGGTCTCGCAATTGGCTTTGCAATACCTCCGGAACCTCCAACACCATTGCTTAGAGATCCACCTCCAACGCCATAGTTGGCAAAAAATGAAGTAGGAGATACGAATCCTGTGAAGGGCCAAGCATTAAGTCACTATTTCAGCTTTTTAAAAGTATACTTACTAAATTTATTTGAATTTTTCTTTCATTTTTCTTTCAGACATGAAATACTGGTTAATGAGTAAAAATCAGGCTTTAAAGAGTATTTTCCCTTCAAAAATACGTTCACGTCCAGTTCCCCAAGAATCATAAATTTTCACGGTTACATTGTGATTGTCTGAATGTTTATTTGAACCAACAAATAAATAATGAAGGGACCGAGTCTTTTGGTGTTAATGCCCTAACTGCTAGTTATCAAAATACCAAAAAAAGGTTTATTTTGAAGAGGAGGAATCAAGACTCAATGCGTAGCAAAACATGTTTTGACAAATGTGGGTTTGAGGCTTTCCGACCTTTGATTTGATACGCTTTCCGAGACCTTTATTTACATTATCACCACCACTGCTTTTATTCTTATGAACCATCACACCCGTCTGAAAAAAAAACCGACAGTGAGGCAAACAGCAAAGCACACCGACAGCCCATATGTAAAAAGAAAAGCTAATTTTCATTATGTCATGGTCCAGGAAAATTGAATTATGAATTAGTCCTGGCCACGGGAATAAATAAACAAACTTTTAAACAGACACTAATTCATGGCCTCATGTTGATGACGAACAGCAATGTCGTTTCGGTGTTGACAAGGTAAAAAAGTCACAGTCGCCGCTTGTAGCATTCTTACATTTAAAATCCAAATCTATAGATACTTAAAAATCGGTCTACATTGAATTATGGCCATAAATAGAAATTTCATGCACCGTAGAAAATTGTGCTGAACCCTACAAAAAATCGCCAACACATAAAAAAACTTACATGGATCATGATAAGGTCGAAACTCGCACCAACGGCCAGTCAAATAAATCGATAAGCGACCCTTTGCAAATAGACTGAAACCAGCTTTCAACCCAAAACCTATCATGCTTTCACTTGTAAAGCAGTTCGTTGATGTTTATTTTTACAAAATCTCATTAACTTACTGGCGTTGAAAGGAGGCGCTGATTCGGTCACATCCCGTCGCTTTAGCTTGCTCGGATGATCATCCCCTCCTAAAATGGCACTCACGCTAAACTTAAGCACAGGTTTGGAGCGCACAATATTGTTATTATTACTGTTTTCTTGCTGTCCCTCACAACTCATTTTTATCAGTTTCTTAGCGACTGTTGTATTAATGTTAGCAGGAGTGGTATGATTATCATTAGGAGAAGATCTATTATTGTTCGAATGGACATCCAAAGGAGATTCTGGCGGAGACATGTTATCATCTACTGTCGGTGTATTTGTTCGAGTGTTTGACTCCGGAACAGCGGCGTTTCCACTACTCACACAACAGTTCATTGAGCCGTCTTCGTCTCCATCGTGATCATCTTGATGACAGCAGTTTGATGGGGAACCACACTCTTCCCCGGCCCCAACACAACTTCCTCCTCCTGAGGAGGACGACGACCCTGATCGTTTTTCGGAGGGGGAATGCGGCGGATTCCTGAGGTTATGATGATGATGTTGCTCTTCCACTCCAACAAGAGAGTCTTCACCGTTACAGTCACCATTGAAGGAGCATGAAGAGCCCACTCCACGACCACCACCGGCAATGCAAGAACAACCTGAATAGGCACACGACATTGGATGATGATGAAACAAGTGAGCACCACCACCTCGTATGCCAGCACTCGCACCGTACTTTAATTCCGACGGGCAAGTGAATGAAAGTTCTGAGGATGACACTGGAGCTGTCCCTCGAGCTTTGATCTCACCGGAAACGGGCAAAGGATCGTCTTCACATGTGTATGATGCAGTTATCCCCAGTCTTAACGATGCTAAAATACCATAAAAACACATACAAGCTCCGGTTTACTCATGTAATTTCATGTAAGGCTCGTCAGTCCCATTTTGATGTCATGCCAAAAGTTTTCATGTTCATCATTTGAACATGCAAGAGACACGAGTAAAAGGGCGGATCGGCCACAGTCATTCCAAACATTTTTACAGCCTACCTGTTGTTGACGATTGTGCTGGGGGACTGCTCCGTGGCGAGGCGAGCGATGTCTCTGTACCGAAAACCAAGTGGACTGGTGGTGGAGACAAATGTTCGGCGGAAAAGTGATGATGGAGGTGTAAATGATTGCTATTTAGATGTTGTTGAGATGGAAGATGATGGTGGTGGTGGCGAGCGTTATGATGGTGTGGTGGTGAAGTTGATAGACCAATATTCGGCTCTGTCTTCACCACGGCAGGTAACACATTCATGCTAACTAATGACGATGACGGGGATACGGGAAGCGGGCAAGTCGGCTGTTTTATAGCTTCTGACACGCTTTTATCAGTCGAAAAGATGTGATTCGAAGATTCTTTTGTGCTTACACTTTTTTTGCTTGTGCTTTCACCTGTGTGACAATCGCTTTCTTTTATACCAGTTCTGAAACAAGTGTCACTAATGTTAGCCAAAACTAACTGAGCACAATTGGAGAAACGTTGGAAACGATTATTCAAATGAGGGAGTGCAACTGTAACTGGGTTTATTGCATTTGGAAGCATTCTTCTAACCAGTCAATACAGCATGCCTACCGTCCAAAGTTGGAGGCATGTAATAATGCGGGGCAACCTGAATCATTCACTTGGAAACCAAGAACTCGTGAAATGCAAACACTTTCCGGTTTATAACAATAACGTGAACCCACTTTTTGAAATTATGAAGCTTTTATTATGCATGAACCATAATTCTTTGATACTATAAGCTTCTCTCGAAGTGCAAAGACTTCGACCAAACGTTCGCCTGTGTGTAGAAATTTTCCACTCCTATAACAAATGCAACTTCACATGGTTAATAATTGAAAGAACCGAAGAACTATAACATTTAGTTTACCAATTTTCTGTTATGAAATGTTAAAAAATAAACATTGTCACGGAAAACTGATTTAGCAAGGACAGCACTTTTTTGTTCACTACCACCACAATGAGATCTCAATGAAACATCATCACCAACTGGAAAGAGAAACCGTGAGGAGAAGGAAATAAATGCCATGTAATCGTGTAGTTATATAGTTCTGAACTCTGTTTGAGAACGGGATTCAAAGGGATGCTCCGCTCAACCAATACAATGCAGCTTACCAAGATGGGATGGAAACTTGTGATGCTCTACTACATTCAAGTAACAGTACAGTATAAGTGGCCATCCGCTTTGGATTCAGAGCCTTAGTTGACTCCAGATTTGAACGATCAGCAGACTCATACACGGCTGGAGATGTGCGGAGAGAACATTTCTCTCTCGAGGCATAGCAGTAGAGGCAGTACATACGAGCAAACTTGAGTGGGAGATAAAAAGGAAACGATGGGAGTTTGATGAGATGAATGTAACAGTGTACAGTGTACATTCATCTTGATCTAAAATTCATATATGGAAATGACCGGCAAGCTTATCTACTAAAATAAATATGATGTGCTGTCCAAAGAAATATCTCACTGTTGGGGACTTGCTATATGATAGAATAATATGCAAAGGGTTATTTTCTCTGTTCTGACTCCGACACGGTCCCTTGTTTCTTTCATATTTTTCTTGAGGAGAAAGTGGCCTCTGAGCAGCAGCATGGGGAAATTGGAAAACGTGATGTGCCGTTATTGTGCTCCTGCCTATTCCACAAAACCTGACAAGACCATATTTTCGAGGCAATAATATCATGATGATATGATGCTCATATATGTAAATCTTGGTTCCTCCTCTCTCATGAATCACACAACAGCTTTTTTCTTATAATATTCTTGAGTGCTGTCCCAATGGTGAGTGCATACTTGATTCGCATTCTCATACGGACAACTGGGATTGTATCGGGTAGCGACTCGGAAATTGGATTCAAGTCGAGTCAACATACAAGTACCTGAAATTTTGACACATGATGTGTAAATATTAGTATAGCTGATGTGTAATGAAACAAAACTTTGATGAAGAATTTCACTTTTTGCAAGTATCACACTTCATAGTAACAAAAACAAATAATTGATTCTACAAGATTCATTTGAATAGATTCATTACGGAGAAGTTATCCCGTGGTGGAGTGCTGGAAGAGTCATGGCTACGAAAAAAAAGAATATCATAATAGATTTAGAATTTGTTCATGCTCAATTTTTTCTTTCAACATTTGTGGAATTTCGAAAGTTTGTGAGATACAAGTTTACATTCTATCGTTAACTTTCCTAATTTTTATTGAAATCAATATGATTAAAGCTCCGACAGCGCTATTTGCTCAAAATAATGGCTATTGTTGCAGCTAGGAACAAGAAAATTCCGTTATTGGGCGGGCCAACATGCTTAGTTAGTATCGCTAAATTTTCGAGACTACTCGGACTTGGCGATCCGAGCACTTGCTGGACTCGATACAGCTCAAAGCCCAATCACTTGCGGTATATTGTCTTTTTATCAGACATATTGCAACTTTGAGTTGAAATATTTCTTCAGAAAATATATTCAGAGCTTAAAATAGGTACGTCATGCAGCAAATGGGCTGCCTGTTAATATACATTGATACATATGATACATAACTATATACAGCAACATGAGAAAATGCGGTGCTTAAGTTTATTAATTTTACTGCATTTTGCAATGTGACTGAATAGAGGTTTATGGTCGGTACACTTTGTACTTTTTGGAATCTGACTAATTCACATTTTGAACCCACCTCTTAGACGAGCAAGAGGTTTCTCGTTTTTTTCATGCTGAAGGAAGAAAATAGGAACTAGAAAAGATTAAATTCAGTCTTAAGAAATGTATTTTATTGCCACGTCGGAAGTGGAATTAGTAAATTAGCATTTTATGAAAAGGACTGAATCAAAGTACTTGACATGGCTGAAACTGGAACGAAATTGAGGAAACCGATCTTGTAAATGTCAAGCCATTCTATTATTGGACGAAAAACGTCTTAGATTGCTTATAAATTAAATATTATACTGATCCCTTCACACCAGTTACCGAAAACGAGCTACGTAAACCATCTTGAAGAATTAATTCGTTGGAGATTGAGGCTAAGACGATTTTATTATGATAACTCATTGTAGAGTGACACTTCTCAGCATATCAACCGCATCGGAACCCTTGAGCCACCAGAGGTGCATCTTTTCCACCCTACCACCCCAACGATCGCTCACTCTGTTTCAGTTTCTGGACAAAAGACAAGCGCACTGTTTTTTTACAATCCTCTCCAGGTTTGGGTTTATCCTGGGCAGTAGGTTTCCTGTCATTGGAAAGAGATAAAACTCAATACGGACCACATAGCGAGACTCCCTCGGCGCGTAAAGGACAATCTGTAAAACCAGCGGGTCTAATCTTTCTCCTCATTCATAAAAAACGAAGGCTAAATACGGCTTACAATAAAATAATTATTTACATAACAAATAGCAGCATTTTTTTTGTAGCCAGTGAAAATATTATTATTGCGTAATAAGCCGGTTAGCTAGGATATGAGTTTTTTTTCTTCTAAATGTCCATTCAAGAGAAGTATAAATACAAAATATCGAATCGTTGCTGCCCTTTTGTTAAGCTCTCCAAAAACAAACCCACACAAAACGGAATCTATCTCGAATGGAGGAAAATGGGGAGTGCAGTGGGCTAAAAATACACACTAAAGGAAAATGCTTTTTAATTGATGTTTATTCAAGGTGTTCCCATTTGCAACAATCAGTCTGCGGATGATGCCGACACTTGAAATAACAAGGCCTTCTTTTTACCACTTCATCAATTTATTTATTTGTAACAATAACAATAATAACAATTTTGAAGCTTTTATAAAGTACAAATGTCGATGTTTTATTATTTTTTCGAACTGAAAGCCTTAGGCTGTGTTGAGAAATCGCTTCTAACGATAGTTTTTAACCACATCAAAGTCTTTATTCATTGATGACGAACTCGCAGGAAACGCCGACGTTGCTGCATATTGACATTTTTCAAATATGAATCTTGGTTGGATTTAATTTTATGCACTAATACATAATACCTGACAGCTAGCGTCACTTAGCGTTTTAAGCTTAACATCTTATTGCGTCATAAGGAAATCAAATTTCCATCCAACTAGAAAGTTACCGCACCACATCGGCTTTTCTTACACCATCGGCTCTAAATTAACTAGAAAAGTTTGCAGTTTTTTCTTGGAAATAGCTGCCAGGGAACGGCTTTCATCATCCATAATCATAATATACTCCTAGTATAATTAGTTGATGAAATATTCTCTTGAAGTGAAATAAACTGGGTAAAATCATAATAATCTACTTCTATGAATCCTGCGTTTGATGACTTCATGATGATGATGATTACACATCTGCTTACTTCGTGTATAACCGTTAGTTCATATGTACTTTTACTACTTTCCAACTTTAATTGTAAAGTTTTTCACATGATAATGACATGGGATTGTTGTATATTTTCTTCTTCAAATTTTTATATTCAATTTTTCAAAGAAAACTTTAGCCCTTTCTATCCATCAACATAAAAATAGACTAAAGACTTTTTCCTCCTTCAAAGATGGAATGCAAGAGATCATAAAAAAGTTTAATGGAATCTCTTTATGGTGGGGAGCCTTCATCATCATAACTACTTTTGTATGCATGCATTGTCGTGGTAGTAATAAGTCGTAAAAAGCGAGCCTACTTTTTTTCCCTTCCTTTCGCCAGAAATTTTCTTTACTTTTCTTAACTTCTTTTTTTCATCCTATCTACGTTTTTAAATCCCTATTCATTTCCTCCCTTTCATGCTCATCATCAATATAGAAAAAAGGAATCAGAAAGTTGTGCAAGACGCTTTCAGAAAAATTTTCTCTGTGGGAAATAAATACCAGGTCGCTAAGGAAAAAAAGAAGGCACTCCTTTCTCCATTTTTTTTCTCCCTTCTTGACTGTACCCGCTACCTATTTCTCATCTTTCGAAGAAAAGAACGCCATCATCATTGAGCCCAAACTTTTTTTCTCTTTATACTTTTTTCCCTACGCTCATTTGTCGGCAGTGCTTTCTTTTTCGTCGATAACAAAAAAGATGAAAAGATTGTAGAATGAGTGGTGGTATTAGTTCTATTGAATTCATTCCCCATCTATTCAAATTGAAACTAGATTAGACTCTTATAAAGTCATGCATACATTTTACTCATCTGTTAGGCTAGATCCATAAAACCCTAATGATGACGATTATACATTTTTAAAGGTGGCTTCTGTGGTAGTGACGGCGGTTTTTGAAAGGATGATGGCAGTGAAAATATTATGTTTTTTTCTCTCGTTTTGGTCACAGCCATGTTTTAACCACTCGGAAGGTCTGTGAAAATAAAAGTAAAAAATGTGAAAAAGAGAAGAAGGTATGGAAGAAAAAGTTTTTTTCGTGGTTTAAAAAAGGAGAATCCTTTTTAATCGCTTAATGGAATAATTTTTCTTTTCGTTATTATGCTTGAAAAGGCGCACATGCCAAAAACACTACACTTTGGGATAATTAGCTTTCTCTCTACGGAAAGTCCTCCTACTCAGTTTCAAAAGAGAAAAATGATGAAGAAAACCCCATCACCATTCTACTCGTCATTATGATAGTGGCTAAGAGAGAGAAAAAGTGGAAAAAATGTGAAGTCTTTTCCGAATTTTCTCTGGGACTAAGATGTTAGAAAGCTTAATTCTTTTTCCCATATTGTTTTCTCATTCACGGTATTGTTCTCAATTTATATGGCTGACTCCTTGATAATATTACCAGAATTAGAATGAGTTTTGTGAGAGAAGAGAAAAAGAGAAAAACTGACTTCATCATGCTAGGAGCATTCAATTATAAAATATTATGCCTATGTGTAAATCTATTATAGCTCACGGCTAGGTAGTATACTTTATTATTAGGTTCTCGCTTATTGGACTTAAAGTCAGAAAAAAATAATGAGTTAGGTTTCTTGGCATTTTGATGATGTAGTTGAAAATAGCTCAAGTAAGCTAAATTCCATTTGACTCAGGAGTTGATGTGGAAAGAGTTAGATTTTTTGAACCAATTTTATGCATTCCTTCCGGATGTCGTCTATTGCAAGAAGTTAAAGAGGAATATCAAAAAATGAGATTTTTACTGAATGTCTGACAATGCTCATGGAATTCACATGTGTGCGTTAGGTAGACTAATTTTAAATTCTGTTCCGAACAAATTTCTTCTTCTTTGCTTCTAAAATCAAAATAATTTAATTTTGACCTTACCAATTCATAATGTATATCGATGTATTTTATATTCACATCTAGTATTATGCGCTTAGGGACCAAGAAATTATCGGCTACGTATTTTCAAGCTCTATCAATACATTGTATTTTGTATAAGTTTTCACCATCGCACCATGTCAATTCATAAATCCTCATAATATTTATTTAAATATTCATAGAATAGCCCTGCTAGTATCTATATTTTCTCATAACACGCTTGATTTCTAATTTCTTCCAAGTGTTACACTCAATACAGCTTTTTGCACAATAATGCACGCCATCCAGCTCTCCTCTACTTTATTAATTTCCAAACCATACCACATCTTACTTCCTTTCCTGCTCCTGACACCGGCATGCGACTCGCATGAAAACAAATACTTAATTAAATCATTGGACAAGAGACAGGGTTAAACTAAGAAAAAGTACTCCACACCATTTTTTCTCTTTTCTCTCCTATATGCGCAGTCTGTTGGTGACCAAAATTTAATTTCTCCTGTTTGACTCATCCATTCATTTACAAATCGAGTAGAAATTGGTCCGCCTCGGCCAGTAGATATCGTTCACAATAAAGGGGAAAGAGAAGAAAAAAGTAATGGATTTGTTGTTGAGTGTCAGCGGCTGCTGCACTTGTCGGCATATGTATTGATGTGCTGCTTCTGACAGATTATTGTAATTTGTAATAATAATAGTAATAAAAACAAGAAAAGGAAAATAAAAAAAAGATCGGACGGCAGGCAGCAACAGTGATTCGTATTATATTAACAAGTCCCATCGTCCGGGAAAGGGAGAGAAGAGGAAATAAAATCTAATTCACTATAGCAAGAAGCAAAAAACATCATACATATGAAAGAGATTATAACATGGATGATATTGAATATAACGGTGCTGATAAGTCTCTCCCTATTCTGAGATGACGAAGGACACCATAGCATTGTTAGTGTGTAATGAGAGTCAAGGGAAGACTTTTTCGGGATGACGCAAATTGCTAAACAGCCAGGGAAATGTGATACAATACAGTCACTTAATATGACAGAGAAAGTTGTTTTTTTCTGTCGGGTGGCGGATGGGAACAACGCAATCTGTTTCTTTGACTTGAGACGATGAAGAGGACAATGAAAGTGATTTTTCCTCTGTTGACTTGTTCATTCGCTTGACTTGCCCGGATTATTCTCCTTTTTTTGGGTAGTTGGGCTTGTGATGGAGAGAGACGGGAGGCGAATAATAATAATAAAGTGGCAACATATTGCTTGTTGTATCCAATTACAATAATAATAACTAATATGTAGGAGCTCAAGCAAAAAAGTAGGTGCAGTTGTTGCAGCAACAAAAAAAACCCTATCCTTCTGATAACCAATATATGCGTGTTTAAAAGTAAGACAAAGTGAAAAAGTGTGCGCAAAGAATTGGGAGTATGATTATTAATTCTTTTACATAGAATGGCGATCAATACCTTAACCAAAGTTCGGTTATATTTTGTCATTTACTTAAACGACGAAAAACAAATTTGTTTTCCTTCCGTCAAATATTTACATAAAACAAAATGCCAAGTTAAAAGGGAAGTGAAGCATTAAATAGTAAATCGAAGGCTTAGTCAAGGCCATATAAGCGTATTTATGGTTTTATGTGTTTAGTAGCCATTATTACACTTTACTTACAAACTTTTGGGGCAAATTGACACTTCTAGGCCTTATAAATGACAAAAATGAAGTTTAATGAGTTTGATGCAGATCACAGATTCCAGATTGGAGTTTACATCACTTTAAATTACTTTTACTCTGGAAAAGGATGGCTTTTGTCTACACATATTTTAAAACAATTTATCCCTGCATTGTTCTAGAATAAAAATAAAAGCTACATCTGTAAAAACTTTTAACTTGAAAACAAAAGCGCTCTGCGTACCAATAAAACTTTTCAATTTGGCCATCTACAATGAGCGTTTCGTCTTTTTGAGTGAAAGAATAACAATAAAAGAGAATAAAAATATTGTGATGGTTTATAAGTTGGTATAAAAATGGTGATGCAAGACCAAACAAAAGCATGCATGCATGTGACGGATCGATTAGACGGAGAAAAGGGAAAAAGCCGACGACAACGAAAATGATCATGATGACGACAATGCTAAACTGCTTCTATTACGACCACTGGCAGATTGCATTGTTAAATAATATGTAAGTTATTTACGTTGCGTGTGTGGTGGTGGTAGATGATGCGGTTGTTACTATTATAACACACAGAAAGGAAATTTTATATGTTGGTATACAAAAACAACGAGTCGCCTATCTGTAGGAACTGTGATTTTTCTCCCTTCTATTCTCTTCTGCATCAATGGCATCATCAAGAGCAAAAGCGAAGGAATAAAGAGTGGAGGAAAAAAATGAAAGAAAATCCAGTCCAGTCAGTCATACGAAAAGGGGAGTGTTAGTGACGGCAATAATAATAGCTACATAAGGGGCAAACGCATGGAAACAGCAATCCGGTCTATTCAGATGTATGTTTTCAAATGCATGTGGGCAAGACTAGTATCACCATTGTGTCAGCAAACAACATGCCAAATAGACAAAAAACCAGACAAATAAAACAGCGATACGGTAATTAAGAAGAGGATTCCTTTTTTCAAGGTTTTATAAATATTTCATTATGATTCAAAACGTTGAGCTCAGTTACCAAAAAAAAGCGACTGAGAGGTGAACCCACCGATTCAAAACAGAAACAGACAGAATTCTGGGTTATAGCAATGAGCTTTTATGTAGCAATGAAAGATTAAGGTAATAATACATCGAAATCAATCATTATTTACGTGGACAAAACTACTCGGAGCTATGCAAACACTACAACTCTGTTTAATACATATCAATATATAATGATTGTACTAAACTGACATTGTCCTAAATATTAAAATTATCCCAGCCACGAATTAGCAAAAAAACGAAATAATGAGTATATCTGGAAATTGTCCAGCATTTCATAGCATGGCTGCAGTAAACAACCGTTTGGCTTTGTCGTGAAAACGATTACAATCTTGAAAATGCTTACACAGTTCTTCTACATTTATTCACGACATTTTCCGTTTTAAATGATCACTGAGTGTATGATGATATCCTAAATGTTTCTGAAAAAACGTTTCTGAGATTAAATGTAAATACTTGCATCAGCGCGTAGTATAGTCTATGGCAATATAGAGTATTACCAACTTTAATTACTACGTTGCTGAAGTATATCCAGAAAACTAATGTCAATACCATTGCTGAGTTTGTCTGTTCGACTGTTGTCCGTCTTTTCCCTTCATCTGGCTGTGGGAGCTTTACAAGACGTAGCCAGTGACTTTTTCTAAGCAAACTGTTTCGGCCAGAATTAAGGGCAGATAGGTCAGAGGTGACACTTTGTCTTTTTCTTTTATTTTGACCAAACTTCTTGGAACAATAATTTTTGTAAAAATCACGGATTTCAACTCACAGACTCAGGAGTTCACTGTTTTGTTTACTCCTACACATGTTCTTTGTGATATGTCATTCGAAAACTCTGCCACGTTTTCAATGGTATGACGTAGCTGTTGGCGTTCTATGTTTCTTAAAAAATTGTCTGTCCTTTTCAAATCGATCATTTATTCATTAGAATTTGCATCCCGTTTTAATGCTTTTGAGGTCATATACCTTTTCTTTCGCTGGAAACGGACCTTTGACTTAAGATTTTCCACAAGATCTCATTTCCCGAGCCACATCTCATATTCTATACCCTCCCAGCCAGTGAAACGTCGTATTTCGTTAAGTCTTTCATTTAGATACTTTACAGAGAGAGAAAGTGAACCAAAAGTGCAGCGCTAATACTTTTATCAGTATTATTATTACATTCCCGTTTCTCAGCACTTTCAAAATATATCCTATCCAGTGTTGACTAGGTGTGTGCACACCCCCTTTCCTCAATAAAATGTGTATCTTGAAAGATAATCTATGTATTATGGCCTAATATTTATACACATTATTATTTTATATCATGAGTTGCAGAGTTGTTGAGGCGAACAAAGATGATTATCATGACGGGAGTTAAACGAGAAACTCGAAGGGCAAAAAACTACATCTCGTCTGCTAGAAATAGGATTGGAATTTAGTTACATCCAACTTTTTCAAACTGAATTTATATTTGGAGGGCTGGCAGGATCTGTTGCTGACATTTTTCGTGATATATATGCATGCATCACCAAACTCACTCAGAGTACGTTCCTAGATCCTTATAAACTTACTCATTTTTATGAAGACCCGTGGAAAGGCAGAAAGGCAAGTGGATTTGCTGCTCCCACTACTGGAGGAAAAAAGTCTAAAGAAAACAGTTGTGTGTGCTAGGTGAAGGGTATATATGTCAGCAAGGGTTTCCTCTCGGATACGGATATAAATACGAAAACGGAGTCATAATAATAATAATGGATTATGATGTGATGTGATTTCTTGGTGGTAGCAATATGGAATATGGGCTTTCTACATGTGGTGAAATTCCATTACTCCAGCAGTCACTCCTATTTTACACGAGATTACCATATACACAGCTCATACAGGGTGTTCCCAGCAAAATGTACGTGTTTTTCATAATCGTTTGTCTAGAGAAATAAACATGAGGGCGAGTTGAAAAGCATTTCAGTGCAGATATGCGTGCTTGTTATTGCATACACTAATACAAAATTTTGATATTGTAAGTCATGCTAGTTGCAATGTTTTCGAAGTTTGTGAACTTCAACTGGCTGTTTAATGAGTTTTACATGGGTTTATGTTGAAAATAGGTTTTGCTTTTGTAGCCTGAATCTGAACCTTTATAGCGTAGTAGTTAATTTTTTAAAGAAAGATTACTACATCAGAGATTATTATTGTTTATCAGCATGTTTTTCCAGAATAAGGCAACTGATATCATTTCCTGAAAAATTGTCCATCAAACGGCAGAACTGCTGTGGAGAGGAGAGAGCTCATGTCAAAAACGATAAAAGGGGAAAATCCATTTTCGGCATCTCTTTTCATGGGTTCATTACAAAACAACCGTGAATTGTACACAGACATTAATATTATTGATATCCTGGTATTATTATTTATGGAATCGGAAAGTCTGTTTGTGATGGATTTTATACGTTAGTTTGAACATGTCGGAGGGAAATTTCTCTTGTTCATCGAGAGAAAATACAAAAAAATGCGCACATATCATCGCTGAAAGCTCATGGTATTTCCTTTTGTACATGAACGTATTTCTTTCTTGCTAAGCAATTTATCAACACGAAGACTAATCTGTACAGCCTGAATAACAACATTTTCTAGTGGTTCCCTGTTCCGATTAAATTTTTTTTATGAGGACTGGGATTGAGTTTCTACTCAGAACTAACTTCCGCTTTTGTTGAACGTTCTTTGATAAGGCCATAATAATGTGTAAATGATGTGATTTCAATCAACAACGACATGCCCATCGGCGCATGAAAACGTATGCAAAAAAATGAATGGAAGTACAAGGATTAATATTGTTATCGGGAAACTGAAAAAATAAGTATGCCGTTTTCTGCAGATTTTCTCAACTGGGTTTTCAACTAAACCATGTCTGGTGGTGTCACCATCATCATACTAATTTTAAGTGGTTGGACAGAGAGCAAACAACAAGAACCCAGGTCCAATAAAACTACCCACTTGACTTCGGCCCTTTTTTAATAGAAGTCTGGGTTTTATTAGCAGAACTGTTCAGATACAAAATATGTACTCTTTTGTCTAATAATTCAGAAATATACCAGGCCACTATACATTGTGAATTTTATAGGGGATTTGATAGACCTGCCAGGTTCATTGACTTTTGGATGAGTAGTTTGAATAGTAAATAAACTGC
Source organism: Akabosia matsudoensis (assembly GCA_019593645.1). Classification (NCBI taxonomy): domain Eukaryota; kingdom Metazoa; phylum Arthropoda; class Collembola; order Entomobryomorpha; family Paronellidae; genus Akabosia; species Akabosia matsudoensis. The sequence goes on along the minus strand of VICI01000046.1, from coordinate 29,812 downwards.
ATTGGATTTGTTCGTAAATTTCACCCATATTCGTGTGGGAAAGTAGAAATTTAGAATTTTTTTGTTTACCTTTTAGTGTTAGCATAAAAAAAGCATTGGACTGTTCAGGGTTACACCTTAACATCTCACCTGTAAAAAAAAACAACCAGAAAGGTATAACTGTGTAAATTGGTGAGTTGTCTTTATTTCACGCTGTACTCTACTCGAAACTAAAAATGTTGCATGTCCATGCGACACAGCTACCTACTACCTACCAGTTGTATGACAAAAAAAGTTTCAACCTGAATGCAAAAGGTCATCACCATTGACAGAACAATTGTGTCATCACCACAATGACAACAATTGTTACTGTTACAACAAGGCACTGGCGGAGAGGAAGTAGCTGGGATCAAATTATTGGATTTCGTGTTGCTCCGATAATTACCTTAGATGCTTATGTAGGTAGGCATGTATGTAAGCAGCCGGATCGCGCATTAAATGCGTGCAAAATACTTCCAAACAACTGTACTGAGGGTTGAATTCTGTCATTGGAGAACTTAATAGCAACGACGATTAAATTCTGACAAATCCAATGTCATCTAGTGGTCTGCTTGTACCAGCCGGTATTAAAAAATTTGTAGAGTTCATCTTAACCTCGAATAGATAATATGAAGCTTCAATGCAGAAAACACTCCAAAAATAAAAACGTCAAAATACGTTCTCATAGAAATTTGAATGATGGTGATATTTAGAAGACAATCTGCAGCCACTCATCCTATATCATGTCTCCCACTCATCGTGTTGGAAAATGTCTTTCATTCCTATAGTTTGTTTGAAAAAAAATATTTTGCATGCAATTTTTCAATAACCACTTACGAAAAAATCCTGACAGCTCATTTCATTATAAGTATTAAGTTTAACAATAAAATTATGACTACATAATTGCCCCGCCTGTTTTTTTTCAATAAAACATTAGTCACTGTTCCATTAAAGTAAGCCACTTGACAAGGTCATATTCTTATTATATCTTTTACCATGATATTGAACTGCGCAATTCATGGTTATCAAGGGATTCATGTTGAACTACCAAGTTGTACAGTTTCAGCTTCCCTGCCTCGCTGACATTGCACTTTGTTCTTCGATCGTTTCCTTTGTTGAGCTTAGAAATATTATGCATGTTCTCATAGTGTTAATCCACGATTAAAGAGTACCACTCCCTGTTGCAGTGCACCGCAAATGAGTAGCGCGTGCTGCAAGCCATCATTGATCCTTTGCTTCGCAATCAAGACGAATAAAACTGCAACAATGAATTATAACGATGAGTTCAGGTCAATTTGGAATGGAAGAGGAAGCTCCTGATAGCCGATAGGATGTAACTGAGATGCATGCTCTGCGTTTGGAAAATGTATGAATTGTTAAAAATATGATGATAAAATACTGGTAGACAGACTCGCCAAAGGTTTTTCGCATGACCGCACGCCATGCTTGCCACCACAAAAAAAAAACAACTGCTTCTGTAATACTCGCAATTTCAGAGAATCTGCGAGATGACCAGCTCTTGTCCAAAAACATAATATCCCTGTTGGAGTATGGCTGGTTCAGGTATGGAAATGGTGCTCTTTATCAACAGGTAAACACAGGATGAACTTGCTGCCTGCTCTTGTTCTTTATGATGATGATCCACTGCAAAATCCAAATTATACGATATTCATGCAATTCTGAGAGAGATCTGTGCAAATGGGACGTAATTTTAGTTTTCAGTTGAAATCATAAGTTCTTCCAGTGAAGTACAGTTTTTCATACGTCGCATGTGACATCATAATGATGTTTGCTTCGTTCCAAAATGGTTGTAGATTTTCATAGAAATGGGGCTTTGGGTAATACGAATCGCTCCGACGTGATAGTAGTATGAAAATAATGAAATAGACGGGTTTTTAATTCAAATTAGCCAAATGTGTAGACACTTTTTGAGTAGTTTTGAAGAAAATATAAAAGTTAACAGTGTTCAGTATGCCGGAGCCCCCTCCACAAGGACCTTCTCGTGGGAGAGGTTCACAGAATTTGCAGGCGAGCTTTCATAAAACACAGGGTGTTAGAAAGGAGGAGCTTCTTCTTCCCTGTTTTGTAGTTCACTCAAGTGTTTATTGTGCTATTTTGCTAATTGTTTTCAATGTTCTGATTGCTGCAGTAATATTAGACTCTTTGTCGCTTGTGTCAGTAGAGGCGGCTGTGCTTCAGGACAAGGTAAGTTTCGGTGTACTTGTTTCCTCAAACGTTTTTTTACTTGAAAGTTCTTGCTTGTTTCAATCGGAAAACGTAATGTTTCAATTCAACCCCTTATTAGCTCAATTTGATGTAAAACTTTATGTCTATGTCTATAGGAATTTTTTTGGTTTTTCAAAAAACCCAATGTGTCTGAAAGCAATGTTTTTTTATATCATTAAAGTAAACTGGAATTAAATCAATAGAAATTAGATGAAAACCCATGACATTCACGGTAGGATATGATAAAAGTCAATAGCCAAATCAAGTGCAAGATCATATTCGCTATTTTTCATCAACCTCTCTGTTTCCTTGGCTCATTAACTTCATAGTCAAGCCTGGACTACGCTTTTGTTGTCCATTGTTTGCCATATAAAACATTCTACTATCATACTAGCAATATATACTTTTATGTAAACAAGTTGTTACACTAGCTATCTTCGCTTGTACACGAACAGCCTGACAAAATTTACTATGACTAATAAGTTCCAACATTGATAATTAATGTATTTTGTATACTCATGCCAATTAATAATTGCCTTATATTGTGTCTCCTATTACTATATATGTACTTCCTGTTGTCGAAAATGTTTGATTCCCATTGTAGGTACAATAGTCCTATTCAATTAAACTCTGAAACCAATTCACCATTGTAGCAAAAAAAATGTAATGGTTTTAAAAAGTTGGAACTGTAACGAATATTTTTTTTTATATTCAAAAATGCGTTTGAGCTTTTTTTCGGCTCGGCTGCCAAGTTTTCCTTGCCCGTACCATCTATCACCTCTCACGAGATATGTCGACTCCATATTTTTGCGAGCAAAACCCTGGAGTAATTTTTTTAGTGAGGTCAAGTTTTGGACGGTCATGCTTCGTAGATGTTAACTCTCGTTCAGTCATTCTGCATGGGTGGTTTTTGGTATAATAGCCTACTCCAAGTACAACACTGGAAACAATAGGTAGCTTGGCTTGTGGTTGAAGTAATCTCTCGCAAATTCCAGCTCAGATGAAAATTATTTCGTTGCTACGTATTTGATTTCGTGAAAAACTATGACGAGCGGACAACTCAAAACAGATTAGGTATAATTTTTTCCCCTCAACTCTAAACAAGATGTAATGCCCTCACTTTCATGGTTTCGTTGAGACTGGCTTTATGACTTTGTATAAAGTTTTAAATGAGATTTTCCCACGGATAGGAAACCTGTTTGGTGCCCATACCAGAGAATGATATGTCCTTTGTTTTAAAACTTTTAGGTGATGATAGAGGATTTTATTCGCATTTCAATTTTCACACTACAATTTTATGCTAATTAAGCATTAAATGTTTATGTATTTGTTTGGCTGTGTATTGTGTTTCGTGATTTGATAGCTTATCCATTATTTACTTACCAACTTTCAGGACACATATAAAACGTATTTGGGACGGACGAAGTCTTCCCCATCCAATGACTACAGCGATCTTGGTAAAGATAGAAAATGGATCAAAACTGATATAAAGTTCCTCACGAAGATCAAAGACGTTCAAGAATCCCCAGACGTAGAAAATCTCAAATACAATTCTCCACCGGGACGAATTTCAGCCAGTGATTTCCACATAATAGAACTGGAGGCTGAAAGAGAAAAGGGGAATCCTGCGGAAACACTTCGAATCCACTTGACCAGAAAGGCTTCAGTTGCTCATCCCCAACTTCGAGTTGTAGTGAGAAATGAAAACGAGACATATGAATGGACTCCTTCTAAAGATAACTCTGTCCATGAAAGCTGTCACTATGTTGGCCATGTTACTGATGTACCCAAGCGGTCGAAAGGTAAACGCTCGCCATCTAATGCTACCGATGAACCCAACAAAAATACATCGGGTTTGGCCGTATTCTCAGCATGCCCCCCTTCGCATGGCTTCGTAAGCTCCATAAATTCTCACACTCTTTCGCATTTAGAGGCCATATTCTGCATAAAGTTTTCTTATTCTTTTCCAGAGCGGCCTGATAATCATGGACGATGGTCGGAATTGGTATATTGAGCCGTCTATCGATGCAGGGTTTACGAATCGTCATAAACGCGATACTTCAGAAAATCTAGAAATACTAGACCACGTCCTCATTCCTCGTAGCCATCTTGCAGATCATCTTGCCAATCATGTAAGTGACGCCCTCCGGGTACCTCTTGCGGAATTAGAAGAAGCTGCTCTTCTTGCTGGAAAGGACTGGCAGGCCCGGAGAAGCGTCCGATGCATTTAGAGGCCATATTCTGCATAAAGTTTTCTTATTCTTTTCCAGAGCGGCCTGATAATCATGGACGATGGTCGGAATTGGTATATTGAGCCGTCTATTGATGCAGGGTTTACGAATCGTCATAAACGCGATACTTTAGAAAATCTAGAAATACTAGACCACGTCCTCATTCCTCGTAGCCATCTTGCAGATCATCTTGCCAATCATATAAGTGACTCCCTCCGGGTACCTCTTGCGGAATTAGAAGAAGCTGCTCTTCTTGCTGGAAAGGACTGGCAGGCCCGGAGAAGCGTCCGACGTGCGGCCTACGTCTCCAGCGACTGGGACGACGACCCATCTTTAGAAAGTCTTCAAAGTGAAAGTTCCATATTAACGCCATTTTTCTACAGCGGCATCTCACTCCCATTTTTCGGACGTGCTGGAGATCATAAAGTGAGTCATGCTAAAAAGCTTGGATCATCGCGAAAGTCAGGCGGTGGTGGCGGCTCCTCTGTGCAAACTACGCTGCTCACTCCTGTTGAAAGCGTTGGTGGCAGTAGAAAGAGCTACACAACCACTACCACCACGGCAAGCAGCACAACAACAAAAGAAACAGCCTCTGCTTCAGTCTCCTCAGCGTCTGTTGAAAACCTCGGTGCCACTACTCGGCCTCTCTCTCGAGTCGTCGAAATTGCAGTTTTCACCGATGAAGATCTGTACAACAAAATGAAAGCTAAGTTCAGCGTCGATCCCAAGTCTCAACTCAAAGAATACGCTACTGCAATGGTAAACATGATGGATGTCATGTACCAACACAGCTCTCTCGGTAGTGATCTCCGTTTCCGGCTAGTCTATATGGAAGTCATGGAAAAGAAGCCAAGCGACCTGAAGACCCACGGGGGGAAGGCCAAAGCCTACCTCAGCTCATTTTGCGACTATGCCGGGGAGAAAAACGTGAATAGCGCCCAATGGGACCACGCGCTTTTACTCACAGGCTTAGATCTTCATGAAGAAGGGGTTAAAACCACGGCCGGATTGGCCTGGGCAGGCACCATGTGCTTCAGATATTACTCTTGTAGCATTAGCGAGGGACTCAACTTCGCCTCTGCCTACATAACAACCCATGAAATAGGCCATAGTCTTGGCATGGAACATGACGGTGTGGGAATAAGTGAGTCTTGTGACTCAACAAAATATATAATGTCTCCAACTACTGGTCCAGGAAAGGTCACATGGTCGACTTGCTCGGCGAGTAATTTACAAGATTTTATCAAGTTTGGAACTTCCGAACTACGAGGAAAAGGCGGAAAAAACAACTTCATGATATCCCGGCCCGTCTGTCTAGAAGAAATGGTATCTAACAGGGGAAGCAAGAGTTTTTCGTTTGGAAACCCTGGAAAATCAGGTGACGGGGGCGGTCTCGAGACGGAGTCTGATTTAAAACTACCTGGAGAAAAGTACGACGCAAATTTTCAATGCTCGCTCGGCATGGGATCCTTTTTCAAACCCCATTTTGAACGGCATAAAGCCCCTTTTGATAATATCTGTTGGATTTTGTACTGTGGAAATGGTACTCATGCAATTAGTACTCATCCCGCTTTGGAGGGAACTCCATGCGACAGAAAAAAGGTAACTTGATTACAAGCAAATTTTAAAAATACATATAACATTTCAAACTGGAATAACAAGTATTTAATTGTGTTTACTACATTGTTCTTTGTCTTTGAATATATATTTTGTTCTTTAACAGTACTGTCGGTCTGGGCAATGTGTGAAGCGACCAGAGTCAACGGCATTTTAATTGGAGACAACAATCACTTTCTGTGAATCACAACAATCTTTGTTGCGGCTATTTTCACACAAATCAAAGACTCCACAAGCACGTTACGAATTCGGCAGTACTAGCCAAGTAACACGTTGCATGCATACATATTCTAACGTCTCTGTTTGTGAAAAATAATCTATAGATGAGTTAAATGATTTTTGGTTTTGTTTTCCAAGACTACCCCGTTGTTGATATTGTACGTAAGGTTGAATTGTTCCTCTTGTTTTTTATATTAAAATTCTATGTGATGAACTATGGATGGATACTAGTAGAATATAAAGAGATCTGACTACCCACCGGATTTAAGTGCGACAAAGAGTCAAAATTTCGAGATGGCTAATTAAGAACTACGGTATCTTTTGTGCGAAAACAACCTTATTTTGAACTGTGCGTATAAAAATTAATTTTTACTACTGAATACAAAAACAAGTATTAAAAAAAGTTTGAAAAAATCTCATCGTAAGTAACCAACTGCTGTTACACAAAATATATGTGCCACGCGCGCGAGAATAATACAAGCGTCTACTTAACATTTCTTGGAATACACTAGTGAAGGTACGTTTATGCTGGTGAATTACTACCCCATATTAAATTTGCGTGTAAATATTTCATTCTTTGAAGTTAAGCTGGTAAGTTTACATCCTTGCTACACTTTCGCGAATGTAGGTCATGACATCGTTTGCCAAGGCAGACTGTCCAGGGGTCTTCCTTCCCCGAAAATTTCTACTTTCAGTGAGAAACCGAAGACAAGGCTGAATGGGTCCTCGCCTGTTTGAAATCCGACGAGTTGGTGTTTTCAATCTATTGTCATCCTTAGAAATGTCCAAAGTCTGGTTTAAATTTTCTTGGTAAATTGACTCAAGCTCTTTGTAGGTGAACAACAACGGGTCCGTGCATAATCCAAAGACATCAAAGTCAACCAAGTAAATCTCACCGTTCGGGTGGTAAACAATGTCCATTGTGTCTGTGTGAAAATTACAGAAAATTGAGTTACATTTTCAGAAAACGACTTCTAAATTTGAGGCTTAGTAAAATATCTTACAAAAATCAATCGGGAAACGATCATGAACGTTTCTAAGAAAAAAATTTTGAATGTTTAAAAGCAACTTGTCCTTCCGCTTCGCAATCGATGAATAACATGTGTCCAAATCCCGTTGACAAATTGCTATTAAAAATATGCAGCAGTTAAATATACATAATCAAATTTCAATCTGCTCGAATCTAAAGACCTTACCAATAAGCTGGTTTGCACAGATGAAACATCTAAACTCCATTTCTGGTCCCCACGAGTCATTCCATTGTTTGAGAACAAGGACGTACGGAGTTGTTCCAGTAGTGAATGTGGTTGATCCACTTGTTCGTCCTGAGGCACTAGAAGCACCCTCTGACTCAGGTACATCACAAATATCTCTGTAAGGATCCTCCAATAAATGCGAGATCACGTCGGATGTCTTCAAAAGTAAGTAAATGTCCCCAGGATTGTAGCACTTCAAGGATCGATTAAATCCAATCCAAGTTGCATCCTATTTGTTAAATTGAAAATTTATTACCAATTCAGAAACTCAATTACTATCAACATAATTAATTATTTTGCGATTTTAGCCGATTCACAACCTTTGGAGATTTCCTGTTAATTTTCGGCAACACTGCGCCACCCAAGTCCTTAATGCTCGAATCCAAAAGGGAATCAAACTCGTGAAACTTTTCCACCTCCTCCAGCTTCCTTGATTTGTTTCTTTCCTCGTCTTCCGAATCACTGGATTCTGTTGCACCGCGATCCACACTGAAATCTTCCTCCACCGGGCCAAAGTCTTCCTCCTCGGCTCTCAAACCTAATTCTTGTCTCCTCTCTGCTCTCTGGTCCCTACTAATTTTCTGCAAAAACTCTGACGGTATACAAGGAACATCGTCACAATCTGACAAGGACGCCCAGCTGTCATTATCATCGTCCTGTGCCCCTTTATCGCTCCCTCTTCCTTGTCCCTCCTCTCCAATTCGACTCCGGTTAAGATTCTGATGAGCTGTCGTATGCGTATTCACCGGCATTACCATCCCATCCGACTTGAGATACTTAAGCACTTCCGGTGGTATTGACAGCAACAGAGTTTTCGCACTTATGTCCTTAAACATGTCATACCAATTGACCACATTCACTGCGTCCACATCTTCCCTTCGAACGCTGTACAAGGTACACTCATCCTTCTCGCTTTCAACTTCCTCGCGATTCATTTTCAACCGTCTTTTAATCACCAAATACTTTTAGTTAATTACAAAACAAATAGCTGCACACACTACACACGTTTTGATAAGCATTAGCTCAACCCACAACACTCAGTCCAGCTGATACAAGCACAAGAAGCTCACATGTTTCAAGCGCGACGTGTGGGGAAGTGCCAGCGCGAGAGAATCACGTCCCACCACCAAACCGCGAGGCCTGCACAACTACTAATTTCTTTTGAGTTTTAGTTTATCGCTCTCTTTCTATTACAATGCTTGATCTATACCTAGCTAACTACCACATGTTGTCTCTAATCAACCAGTCATTAGTTATTTTAGTACTTATGAACAAATCCAACTTCTAATATTCTTGACAAATAAAGCTCAACTCAACAGGAATAGCCAAAAGAAATCTTTCTTCGTATATCTTTCATTTATTCCAATGAACTTTGAAAAAGAATTTACTAACTGTATACGTCTGTGGATTTTAACGTACTCTCAGTAATAAAAATGATGACCTATGGTTATTGCACTGTAGACTTCGTAGTCCGGCAGCTAATGCTGTGCTGGCTGGGGGTAGGACAAGAAAATATAAAAGTACTGTCCATATTCCTCTCTGAAACATTCGGCAGCAACCAGAAGAGACAAACAATACAACGATGCAACGCAGGCAAGGTTAATTTTTCCCCTTTCTTTGTCTTCGCAGAATAGAAGCCTCTTGTTCAGGTGAAAATCTTTGTGCTTTGATGTCAGGTTTGGAAAGACGACTAATTAAAAATGTTTTTAGACATTGTTTTCGTGTTTCCTTTTATTTCCAGCAACAAAACCACCTTTCCATTAAAGTTCCTCGTAAAATCTTAACGTTTTTTTAAAAGTTTACACCGACGACGATTCTTAAGAATTAAACAAAACACAAGAATAAACGTGTTTTTTTTAATAAATTTTGTTTTCTTTGCTTAGATTGGGACAGTAGTTTGAAGAAAACCAAAATAAACTGAGACATTGTTTCTTTCTTACTTAATAATATATACAGTTTCTGTCAATTTTGTTTTATACATTTACCTCTATTTTTTGTAGCTTAATGACTTAACAATTTTTTTTTTCTCCTTTTTTTTCTTTTACACTTTTTAAACAAAAATTTGTTTGTTTTCTCGTTCTTCAAAATAGGTTTTTTGGTTTTATATTTTCTCAATGTTTTCGTAATAAAATGACCAAAAAACAACGGACACAACCTAAATAAGTAGATTTTTATATATTTTAAAGTTTCTTTGTTTACTCCATTACCACTTTTCTTTTTTTTTACAAGGATGTCGCAGTTCAATTACATTTTTTTAGTTGAGTTGTATCTATAGAAAAACGCATAAAATTAAAATTGTGATGCAGATTTGATGTTTTGTTTATTTCTACAACCTAAAAAAACCATCTCTTTAGATTCATGACTATGAGACGAAACTGAAGAACCTGAAATTTATTTTTTTTTTACATTTTCTTTTCAATAATACGTTCATGTTTACGTTTTCTTATTACTTAACTCACTATTTTGTATTGATTTATCACTTGATTACACATACTTTTTTCATAAAAACAATTGTAAATTTGTGGCATTTTTCGCTAAGCTACAACGAAAAAATAAAATAAAAATGACAAATACAAAACAAAAACCTAACCACGGGCATGTACGCTCATAACATTAAATTTCATCAGATTAAGTCATCACATATTTTAAAAGTCAACAAAAAACTTAACTAATTACAAATTTATCTGTGATTTTTAGACAAAAAAAAACAGCGTAAACTGAGCGGTAGCACCACAAGACAAAAATTAAATCAAGTACAAAGAGTAGTGGTGAAAATGTACAAAGAGACAAAATAATATGATTTCTTTTGTAGGTCTTGGGGTGTTACTATGAAGTATAATATGGTCATCCGGATGTTGAATAGAACAACGGCAACAACAAAATAACGGTGGAAGGAACCAAATTTACAAACGAAAGGAGGTCAGAATGCGAGCGTTTCTCTGAAAAAACGGGTAACCGTTTTGCCAACTGATGTGGTTGATGGCGGAGAAGTTGTTGAATGGGTAATCTGTCAAAAATATTCAAATTGAATTACTTCAAGAACACAATTTGAAATTTGGCCATTAAATTTGTACTGTCGCCAATCTAGTCTTACGCGAAACAAGTAGGGTTGGATATCAGGATAGCTAGTATCAAAAATAAGGTCAACTTCTGATTGTGCGGGTATTTTGGGAAGGTACTGCTGCCGGTTCATCACTTCCGCAATGAGCACCACCTTCTCCCCCACCAACTCCCCCAAGTTCTCCATGTTCCTTTGTCTGTCCAGCTCACTTCGGAGGGTCTTCACCTCGATTCTAATCGTCCACACTTCCCACGGCAGACACTCGTAAGATGTGAACGGCCAGTTGACCTTTTTCTTGTTGTAAAACTCCAACGAAATTTGTCCGGACCGGACGCCATTCTCAGAGAGATTTCCAGGCGCTCGGATCGCCTGGTCGAAAGCGCTCACGTAGCCTTGCATCTTTTTCTCGAGCGCACTGGACGCGCATCTCACCTACATTAATTCATACAACGTAAATCATTAATTCCGGCATAAGTTAGTGTTGTTTCAGCGTAGTAAAACCGTCCAGTCCGTACATAAGTGAGATCAATAAAGTCGCAGTCGTAGTCTTCATATCCAATCGTGCCAATCGAGTACTTTCCCTCCTGTCGATAGTGAAACTTGCCGAGCGTCCGATGAAACAAAATTGAGTGAAATATGCAGCTTACGACTTCACTTATCTGGTGGCATTCTGTCGTCTAAACAAAAGGAATAATTTATTACCATTACTTCGAATGCAAATTAGTTCATCGTTACTAACTTTTCTATGGTCAACTTACAAAGTCAAATGTTTGTGTGCGCGCATTCATACTTCGATTTGATCACCCCCAACTAAAACCCCGTGTCCAGATGACCCCCACACCGATCACAAACTTTCACCTGGACACTACTCTTCATTAAATTAAATTTTGTACTTTTGATTGTATTTCTAAAACAAAACTCAACCAGCGTAGTTATTTGTTACAGACCGCCTTATTTACCTATTTTTAATTGGCAAACTTTATAGTGATTTTAGTTTTGTTTTTTCTCTTCGTCAACGACACCCTCGTCAGCTGACTTGCCAAAATTTTCAACGTTTTAAATTCGTTTTGTGACTCAACCGTCGTCCCAGAAGAAATCGCACTCTCGCGACAATTAACTTTAGAAATCTGGTAACTTTGAATCTCGAGGAAACTAATAATCGTCAAACTGATCAACCCTCTGGTCAGTTGACACTGCGTCACACATAAAAAATATGGGAATTTTTCTTCGTTTTTTTTACTCAGTGAAACAAAAAAGACAACGAAGAATGATTTGCTGAAATAAGAAAGACTATTTTCGATGGGGTTATGTTCGTCTGTGTGTGTGTGGCTGTTTGAGTGCCTATTTCCCTGCTGTTTTTTGTTACCTTCTCTGTAAAAAAAGAGAAACAGAGGAACAAACTGACGATGCTGATGATGATGACTTACTTATTTTCCGAAGCAACAACACCACCACCACCACCAGCCAGCCAACCAACCATCAGTTAACTCTCGTGTGGGTAAGTACGCAAAAACAGAGAGAGAGAGACACAGTGAAGAGCAGTGTCTGGTGAATGCTACATATGGGCCTGTCCAGTACTCACGGCCTATGTCAGCTCTAGTTCAATAATGTGAGTAGGGTCAGCCATGGGCTAGTCTGATCCATTAACTGTCAGCTAAAAGTCGTGAACAGCTCCTTAAATGGACCAAGGGAAGTTGAATAGAACATGTGTGCAACAGCAGTGCTGGCTGGGCTTTGTGTTACAAAACACAGGAAAACCTGTACGGGGAACGTTCATACTAGACAATTTGCTGGTAGTTCATAAAATGAAACAAAAGCATCCATGTAGGTTTCTACAACTGACCGCTTAAATGGATTCAATAAATGATCAAGTTTCACGACTGCCCTCTATGAACTGTCCCGTTTTCCTTACTACAACGAAATGCCTGAAAGTGAACTAACATACATTTTTCACTCTTCTAATATGTAACATACCCCTCCCAAAGCATCTACCTCAAGGGGGCTGTTCATTTTTCAAATACATCCCGTTCTGTGGAGTCTTCCAATGATTTTTATCATTGCAATTATAGTGCTTGAAGCGATATTGATAGTAATATGAAAATTGTTGTTTCGCGTAACAAACTAGGCTGAAGCATTATTGAACAGCACCATTTACACCATCACGATGTACCCATGTGGACACAAACACATTATTTTTATTCTACCACAAAACAACCTCTTGTGTAGTTGCATAAGTTTTTTTTTGATGTTTCGTTCGTTGCCAAGATGCTACGTAGAAGCAAAAAAAAAACTGGCAACGTCTCCATAAACGTCTCATTTTTCTTATGTAGTTTCCTTTCTCGTCATCCATAAAACTCCGACCAATTCTTTGTTGCTCACGAGTTGAACAACTGACTCACCGAACACTTCTCAGCGTCATAAGATTCACCACGTCGCTGATTCAATTTTCATATTAATTTCATTGAGTTGCTATGACAATCGTTTTAACAAAAAAAGTCTTTAGAAGCTAGATTTTGCTCATAAACTTTTCAAAAATGTCAACATTTTTTTATTACAATTTTATTCCACGCCTGTTTGAAAACCAAACAGATCGGAACAAATTTATCTTTTATGTACCAATTTTTACTGCGATTCGCCGGGTTGTTTTTTGTTTTCCTTCCAACAAAATTCATTTTTCTTCTTTAAATGCATAGTATCCTCATATATTTGTTTTTTATGAGAAGCTTTACAAATTTAGTTTATATTCAACAACAATAACAATAATATCTTAAGTGAAAATTTTTAAAAGTCACCCGTTGTCACATTCTTCACGTCAAATACATCCTGTTTTTTATGTTTTCCTTATAAAAATACAAATTAAACCTTTTTCTTAACTTTTATCCTAACAAAAACTAGATAAGTATAAGTTTCAGAGAGATTTCTTCTTTAAATGGCAGGATGGAAAGCAATCAAGTATATATTTTTTTCCATAAAGTAAATAATATCAGTAAACGTCAATATAAAAAAATCGCCTCACACAACCTTACACAATCTCTGTTTAGAAAATGAACAACGCCTACAAATTATTAATGATATTTTATTGTTTATACTTTAGTTTTACTCTAGTTAAAAATATTGTATATTTTTTGACCAAACAAAACTGAGGCAAGGTGGATACTTCGTTATTATTGACATTACATAATTATGCATCGTTTGCAAAATACTCCTTATTATGTATGGATGTATCTACACAACCTTAATTAACATAAAGATAAAGTCATCATAATCCTTTTCAGTTTTCGTTAAAAATTCTCTGTGTAGTAATTACTTTCTTTTCGCTTGAGCTGCCTGAATCAGACTATTATTCCTTTCAAAATAATCAGAAATTCATGTTCCATCTAACGTACAGGAAAATTTCAGAAAAAAATTCGTAAATTTGTAAAAAGAAATTTAAGAACACAGCCAAAAACAAGTGGCTTTCATGATAAGTGTACAAAAAACAAAATCTAATTATGCTACACTGAAAAATTACATTTTTATATACAAAAAAACAAACAATACACTTCAAATTAGGTTAAAGTTAAGTTGATTGTGTCCAGGATAAAAACAAAATTGTTGAACAATGAAAGACAATGACTCCCACACATAGCGTCTATCACCTCAGGGGGTAGGGGGAATAAATTCGTTGTAGAATACAAAATAAAGAGAGGACAAGTATAAATTTGTTCATGCCCATGCACGTCTATTAATTAGGTATACTATCTCGATGCATAATTACAACTGTAAAAAATAAATAGTGGAAAGTGTTCAAGATTCAATTAGACACAAGTTTGTGTTTAGAAATACTGTACAAAATATATGTACTTTTTGGCGAATGTGAAATTGTGAATCCATAAAAAAAAGGGAACTGTCGTTTAAAACCCGGCGTGATGATGATGGTGGTCACGATAAAGTTGCGTCGCCGATTGACTCTGACTGATGAACTGCTGGTCGGAATTGTTGTTGCTGGCATTGCTAAGAGATTGCTCTTCCAGTTCTTGGCCCCCGTTGCTGCCACTTCCAAAGCCACCTGTTGAAAATAATGCAGTTTTCGCTATTTTGAAAAGTTCATATTAGATAATGAATATAAATGAGAATACACTCACCACTTGAAAAACTTGGCATTTGATTAAGGAAAGGGAACGGGACCGCGCCCCTCCTCAGGAGCAAATGAACACTGGCACCTCCCGTTTTGATTAAGTGAATGGCTTGGGCATGTGTCATCCCTATTGTATTGATTCCATTTATTTGCAAAATTTGGTCGCCAACCTGAACAAGGAACAATACGTAAATTAGTCTATCCTTTTTAGACTCAACATAAACGCAATCAGACAATTCATTATGGCTCACCTGCATGCGACCATCCATAGCGGCTGGACCGTCATCCGCCAGTCGTAAGACAAATAAGGGCATATTTTGAAACTCTTTCCCACCACGAATACTAAAGCCGAAGCCGCGATTGCCCCGGCTCAGGTGCACTGAAAACACTGTTTCTCCGTCCCCACCAAATGTATGACCTTCAGGTCCTCCATAGCCTGGATCAGTACTATCTTTCAAACTGAGATTCTCCATGGCTTCCATCCCACTAACGCTACTTGTAAATTGCATAGATTGAGAGGCTTGTTGGCCTGGAGAACCAAGTGAGGGTTGTGGAGTTTGTGGTGTCATCACGGGAAGGACAGACAGAGTCAACACGAAACCCGACTCTTTGATTAGTTGAACTACTTGGGTGTGATGAAGTTGGCTGATGTCGAGGTTATTTACTGCTAAAATTCGATCGCCAACGTGCAGTTCCCCACATCTATCTGCAGGGCTACCCTCTACAATTTTTCCAATAGTTGCTCCAGCTTTACTTGCGCTGGAAATAATTACGAAGCCGAAGCCTTCGCTTGGTTGGCGTTTTAGAGTTACATGAATGGGAGGTGCACTGCTTCCAGAACCCATTGATGCAATACTACCTCCTCCTCCGGTCGGACTGTGAATGGGAGTAACGACAACTGCGGTTGTATCCGAAGCAGGTCCTCCACCAATCGTGTTACTACCTCCAATGGAATTCGAGTAAACTGGTCGTCTCACTGTTAATCTCACTTTTCCTTGATTGGCTGAGCGTGCCATTAATTGAACTACTGAATGATGGGAAGCACCAATAACTGAACAGCCCTCAACGAAGACAAGTTGGTCACCAGATTGGAGACGACCGTCGAGAGCAGCGGCACCTCCAGGAACTATATGGCCCACGCTGACTTGCGAACCCTCTTCAGTACCTCCAACGATTCTGAAGCCGAATCCTTCCTGGCGACGTTGTAATTCTATCGTTAATTCGACCCAATTGAGATCACCTCCACCAGGAGGAGGAGCCGTATTACCTCCATTGTATAAACTCGAATCCCCACCATTCATGAATTCACTCCGTCCTTCGAGACCACCTTGGGGCGTTTTAGGTCTTTCAGGAAGGTTATCTCTGAACCGAGGTCGGCCTCTTGCCAGTTCTGCTGTTGGCGTTTTACTTCTACCTGCACCTGCGCCGAAAAATTTGGGAGGTGAGGAAGACACTCCACTCCCTCCATTGTATGGACTATTAGGCGGCGTTCTTTGAATTGTCAAACTGGCTTCACGTCCCACAGGAAAATCTTTTAAAATCTGAACGACTTGGGTATGGCTCAAACCTCTTAGGTCTAGTCCATCCAAAGCAATTAACCGATCACCCTCTTCCAAGTCCCCAGAGTGGCTTTGATCCAATACTTTCTTCACTTTTTGGCCTGTCACGCTGTCAGCAATCGTAAAGCCAAAACCTTGTTGGCCTTTCACGATTGTGACTATGCAAACTTGGCCACCAACACCTCCTCCCAAGTCACCTCCAGTTCCAAATGGATATCTCTTTGGTGAGTCAAGCAATAGATCAACGCTTGCTGGTCTATGATACTGATGGCCACCGTGACCTTTGTCATTGCTCAATTCTGGCAAGCTATGGGCACTGTGTGTCAGGCTGTCTGGAGACGCTGGACGTAAGTTTCTTGTGCCTTCTATAGGAGCTACTGCAACTGTTGTTACTATCTCTGTGTTCGGATCTGCAGGATCGAAAGGAAGGGGGTAGCCTCGGCAAACCTCCAGTTGGACATCTTGACCGGGAGCTATGCTTTGGAATATTGCTACCATTTCTTGATGAGTGTAGCCCAGTACGCAAGTACCGTTCACTGTCACTAGCACATCTCCAGTTCGCAGCTTTCCATCATTCCAAGCAGGCCCATCGGTTACTACACTTTTTATTTGCAAAAACTCGTCAAGCCCGTCGTCATCATCACCTCCTACAATCGTGAAGCCCAAACCTCGATTGCTTTTCACCAACGTTGTAACGATTCTCTCTCCAATCAGTTGAAGAGGATCTCTTGTGAAAAATCTGTATGGACGATGATCAACAGGCTTCACTCTCAACCCACCTCCTCCTGCCGATGAAACTTCTAAATTGTCTAATTCATTTGCTTTTGACCTCTGAGACAAGCTCAAACGATTTTGTGGCTTTGGATTAGGGGCTGGAGGGATTGGTTTCCCACTCAAGGACTGTGGGCGCTTGGCTGGAACTCCGGCTTGGAAATATTGTTGAGGAGGTTGCGGCGGTGGATTGTGAGGTGGGGGAGGATTACTTTCAGGAAGAAATTTGGATGTACTGTCGCATTCACTATCAGTACTAACATTTCCATTCGTAATTGGACCAGACGATGAACTTTTACTTGTAGTCGCCGCTTGCTTCGCTTGTATCACCGGATTCTCGAATTGTGTTCTTCTGTTCACATGATCAATATAGTAAACTCCATAGTGGGGGTCTTCAATTCGTTCCCATCCAAACGGAAGCTCATCTTCCGTACAATCCTCCAACGATAACTTTTGTACTCTACTAAGTCGGGGGTCCAACCAATGGCTAGTACCAGTATTGTGATCGATAAAATAAACTTCTCCGTTGTCTGTGTACGACATTTCCCAGTTTGCCGGCAGTGGACCTAACTCAACCCCAGAACCTCCAGCGGATCCTCCTCCTCCTGGAGGAGATGGAAGTTGTCCTGTTGTGTTTCCATCTTCATCACCTCCAGCACCTAATGCCTCTACATTGGATCGATTACGGCGTCTTTTACCCTCCGAGCTGGGATGCATGCCAGGTAGCAACGGCCCTTTTGGCATCTCCATTGCCATAATCATACTTGTATGCGGCAAATGACCCTCCGATGCACCCTCTGATGGATTATCTGTTAGCGTTCGTGTTAGTCTCGCCCATGGCTTCGGTGTTCCATAATGATTTCCTAGGAAAAAGAAAATCGAATCCTTTCAATTTTCTTCAGTTCACTCCAACGTTATCACTTTAACCCCGTACTTGACATTCATTGACATTTGATTTTTTTAAATCTTTTACCTGCATAAACTCCACTTTCCAGCAAACTCCCGTCCCTTTCGAGTTGCATAAATTCCTCAACACTTAAAAACGTATAGTCAACACCATTAATTTCCCCAGGTCTTGGCGTTCTCGTTGTTACAGGTACCGTTCGTAGATACAAATTATCCCGAACAACACCTTGGAGCGCGTGATCAACCGAGCCTTTCTGGAACCTTGTATTCAAATAGCTTCTAAGTTCTGGTCCTAAACTCCCTACTCAACATCAAAACCAAACCCAAATTGACAATTATTTTTCTACACTCACCCCAGTACAAAAGAAAAAAGAGAAACCGTCTCATCAGAGTCGATTGTCAAACAGCAACTGATAAAGGTCTTACCTCTGGGAGCGACAGTGAGAGTTGCAGAGTTCCCACGAAGACAATGGTGCAGTAGCGATATGACATCGGCTTGCGTATACCCAGCAACCTGAGACCATAAATTGTTTCAACAAATCATATTAAAATACAAACAGGTATAGTACTAATTACAAACCATGTGCCGTTTTTCCATCTTGATTGCATAAAAACAACCGTTTTACCTAACTAAAGTGAGAATTAATACAGAGGTGTAGGCGCAGAGCGGAAGAAACGCTTTTAAGTATTCAAACTGACTGCGATTTTTATCGAACTGAGAAGCTCGCAGTTCCTCTGGTGGCGGTGATGCAATTCTAACAATGTTTGCTGTTTCTTAATTACAATGAAGTAGGCAGTTATAAATAAAATCCCTGAAACAGCACTTTTCTCTCTTTGTCTGTATGTCTGTTGGCTGAGCTCGGCAGATGCACTCGTTTTTATGACTCACAACTTCTGACTCCCTTCCTAATTTTAATGTCATGCGAAGAAAACTCGAGAAAAACGAAACGTGACTAAACATCAATGTATTTCTTTTAATTGCTCTTCATGAAAAGCATGGTTTGTTTGTCAAGTTGACAAGCAAGCAAAAATAAGATGTAAAGTGGAAAACGGATGTAGCTAGTTAGGTCGCAGCACGAAGATGACTACATCAGGAGTGTTTTTACAACTGAGTTCGTTTCTGTTTAATTTCAATAAAACAATACGAAGAAAACTGACGAGACTATTTTTGTGGACTTTGCCGGTTGACGAGACTAACCACCAAAACCACATTTTGCATGCGTTAGATATTTCTTTAACTCATACTAAGATGAAATCATGTTGACCCCAATACAAGAGTCCAAAAGTCTTGATCTCATCCTGAAAACAAATTTTGCAATGCTTAAAAACAAGATGCTAAGTCAAAATGACAACTAATTCCAATATGCTGCAATTATTTAGCAACAATAATTCATCCTGAAAGAACATCATTCCTAACAACAAAGGACAAGCAGTTTTAGTGAAAAGTGAGCAAAATTATCACTACAGACAGACAGACAAGCTTAGAAACGTAAAATACCTTTGAGTGTTAAAAAAAATTAAACTTTTCGCATTTCCTAGCATCTGTGAATATAAATTCAAAATCTGCAATCTGTTTTTCGTGCGTAGTTTAACACTAATGTGAAGTCTATCTATCCTCTCTTCCTCCTTCCTTCCTCCTCTTTGAATAAACAACACCTTTCATTCATTCTCTTCTCATTTCTTTCCATATCCGCTTTTCGAACATCTCAATTGAGTGTCTGATGATGTTGATGGGAGGATTGAGGATTTTAAACGCTTTTTTTATCCTGTTCGTTTGTATAAACAAACGCCTATTTATAAACCCCCTTGTTTTTCACGCACTTTTGGTGATTCACTTAAAATGCCAGTCATTTCATACGTCATCGTCAATCCCGTGATTTATCTAATAAACAAGCAGACATTCACACGTGTACGCGTCAGTTTAACTTTGATCAGGTCACTAACCTGTTGCCCTTGGATTTCAATGATGATATCTCCAGGCTGGAGGTATCCAACAGTGATCCACCGATTGATGTCTCCATTTGTTATTCCAACGTATACGAATTGACCGTTCTCCGAGCCTCCAACAACTTGCAAAGGTACAACTTGATTGTTTCCATGCCCGTCGCCGTTCATCCCTGACTCGCCATCGGGTCCAGATAAGTGATCTTCTTTGGCTCCAGGCGTGGATGGTGTTCCAGGAACAAAGTCTTCTGGGGAGGTTAGCACAACTTGACGGAGTAGTTGACTCCAGTGACCACCTCCATTTCGAATCTCTTCGAATAAGTCTCTCTGCTGAGGGGTTTGATACATATCGCCGCCATTTTGCATAGGTCCCCCACCACCGTTCCCTTCTTCCATCATGACGCCGCTGTTGTTGTTTGGATCGTTGGGATTCTGATGGGGTGAAAAGCTGACAGATCTTGGACCTCCACGCATGGAGTAGTTTCCTCCATTGACTGGCAGGGGATTACCGTTGTTGTCCCCGTTGTAGCCGTGATAACTGTCTTCCCCTGCCCATCCACCTCCCGGCGGAGGAGGCTGGGGAGGACTGTAGAATGGGGGCTGGGGATGGTGCGGCGGGGGACTCATCATTCCACTGTCTGGCATTTTAAGCTCTAATCAGTTCAAAGTTGACAAGGTTAGGATCAGTCACGGTATCACTTTGGCACTGATTTTAAAACATCAAAAGTTAAGGCACTCTCTGCTCAACTCGTTTCTCGGCTTTCTTTGGCACGAAACTTCCTTCTTCAAGAAGCTATTCTCAACAAATTGTTCTTCGGACGGATTCGTTCGTAAATAGTAACACCAGTTTAATTTTGAGGCAATAAAAGGCACACAATTCGTTATTTTCAGGAACCAAACATTATTGCGAGATTTCAAAGGATCTGTCATAAAACCTACTCACGGAAGTGTCGCGACACACAATAATTCCACTTCAAGGATAAACCAAAATCAACTTTTTTCAAAAAACTCAAAAAAAACTATCAAGTTTGCGAATGGGAACGCGCTGTGGTTTCCTTGCGGTTTACTTTATTTTTGACTGATAAAAGTGGGACAACATATCAAACAAAAATTGCACAGCAGCACAACAGCCAAAAACAAAAATCTCTGTCAACAGATTAAAGCTTATCACTCGCGGATTAAAAGTAAATATCCGCATGGGTTTACAATTCCACCTGTCACAACGTCAAACACTATAAAAAGGTCCTCACAAAGTAATAAAAACAAAATTTTTTCACGGTCAAAATGCTCACTCCACTGATACGTTTTGAATACTGGTTCCAACTGAACCTCTAACGAAAAAAATTTAGTTCTCCTCCTCTTTTCTTCAAATGTCACCTCTGCACCACCATCACACTGTTATCTCCAATCACCTCCATCCTCAAATCCCATTCCACCATATCAGATTTCACTCTCATCATAAAAAATAAAAACACAAAAAATCCCGTCCTTCTTTGGTTTCTCCCCCGGCATTCTTTATTTCAACCGTTTTCATCTTCGTCGCAATTCATCCCCATTTTAATGGACTAACTGTTTTGATCACCAGCGTCCCTTCTGTTTTCTCCTCTCGTCAAAAAAATAACGCACAAAATCACCGCCACCGCTACCCTATTTTTCTTCTTCGTCACTTCAATTCTCTCAATTTCTTCTCTAAACCTTGACAGTTCCGCATTTAGCACCAGTGTCCGTCTTTAAAACACACACACACAAAATTAAACACTGCTCCTATTTTGTTATATTTTTTTTTTCGTCACTTCTAATTTCTCTCTTGATAACTAAAAAACTATTGTTATTGTTGATGTTTTTTCAGTTACCATGGACGAGTATAGGGTGAATTGTTTGAAGAAGAAAAAAAAATGAGAGGAGACGAGAAGCATTTTTTTTCGTACAGAAAAAAAAATAGATAAACGGGTGGACGAAGCTAAATTCTAAACAATGACGAGGATACGTCGAAAAAAAAATAAAATAAAGAGGAGCAGGAGTTGTAGTTAGAGCAACAATTGAAAAAAAAAGAGAGAGGACTAGGGTGAGAAATATGAAGGAAGAAAAAAAAAATATTGTTAAGGGGAAAATACATTGGAGGGGTAGGGATGATGTTTTAGGGATATTATTTTCGATGCACTCGCAGACAGGTAAAGGAATTATGTTTTTCGTAGCGGAATGCTTGCGCGACAAGCAGGTTGACGGAGAGAAAAAAAAAATAAGAAAAAAAGGGGTTGTTCATAGATAACATATGAGCGAGTAAGGGACGGGGTGAACTCAATATTGTGGATTGCGCGAGGAGAGATGACAAAATGTAAAAATGAGTCATGAATGACGAGGAATGTGTTTTTTTTGAGTCATCTAAAGATTTTGTATGTAGCCGTATGCCTCAAGATTATCAGCAGAAAGGGTTATCCATTTGGGTATCATTATTACATTTTGTTGAATTGTAAAAAAAGAAAAAGTTTTGTATACTGGTTGGGAGTTAGTCTTATATTTGTGGGTTTTTCGTTTTGAAAGTATACTTTTTTTATTGTTGGAGTAGAAAATTGAGGAGGAGAAGAAGATGGATCTTAGTCATGCAGGAGGATGATGATGGTAGTCGTAGTATGTAGTAGTAATTTTTTTTTTGTCGTTGAACAGATATATATATATATTTTTAAATTTATTGTATGCAGTCGTCGTGAGTTGACTAACAAGGTGTATTGGCTTTAAAAGAAACGAGAAATGTTCTCTTTTTTTGTATAGGGAGAAGGACACTGAATATTATGATATTGATAACAATCCCTAGCACACTACAGTTGTATTACTGGTTCTAGTTGATGAGGGTCTGTTCATTCAAGCGCGGAACAAGGTGGAAACTCTTCTCGCCAATGACAATAACTTGCATAATTAACTTTGCTAATTTCTTGCATGAACGGACCCTTATTTGTATGCTGCCGTAAACGCTAGCTTGAGTCGTGAGAAAGCTTTTTTTTTTTTCTTCTTCTAACCTTTTGCCAAAACGACTACAAACTGTAGTACGTAACATAACGACTGTGCCATTATTGTTGTTGTGTTTTTAGCATTTAAGTAGCAATTGCAAACTCACATGCATATGCACAAGTTCATTTAAAAAAAAATATTATTCAGGGGTCCATTGTCTTCTTCCTATTTCCTGTCTCACTTGACTACTCTCACTTTGCACCTGAAAAACAGAGTTACAATTTTATACTCAAAAACTCACACTCATTTCCATTTCAATTAACAGTTTATATATTTTTTTAAATGTTATTATTTTCTCATGCAAGTATTAATATTACAAACCAGGGACAGGGGCAAACTGACACCATTTTTTTTACTAGAAAAATGTATGCAAAAAAACTGCAACTCGCATTGAATGATGTATTTTTTTTTCATATGCAACAGGTGGTCACCTGTAACAAAAAAAACCATGTTTTTGCGTGAGTAACAGTTACAGGAACTTTTATTTTACGTTTTTTAAAAGCTCTTATCCCTCTGCTCTAAAATTAAG
This sequence comes from Akabosia matsudoensis, assembly GCA_019593645.1. NCBI lineage: Eukaryota > Metazoa > Arthropoda > Collembola > Entomobryomorpha > Paronellidae > Akabosia > Akabosia matsudoensis. The sequence goes on along the minus strand of VICI01000046.1, from coordinate 6,352 downwards.
TAAAAACCTAATTTTTAAACTGTTTAAATTTTATATTTAATTAGGAGAGGGGTACTTTACTAAATGTACTTGTATTATGTTATTATTCATCGTTAAGCTTTGCTGAAAAGAAAACTCCTGAAAAAGACAACTTGCTTAGTTTTTTTTCAAGACGGGAATAGAAAAATAAAACGCAAACAGGTTTTTAAAACATTGATAAACAAAACAGACAAGGTGGAAATTGATTTAAAGCAAATATATATACATATATATTTTTTGGGGGTTGTCCATGGTAGAAAATATTATGAAGAAGGGTGCATTGAATGACGACAGATCATTTTTTTCAACCTGCAACATAAGACATGTGTGTGTGTGTGCAAGAGAAAATGGGTTTGACCGTTTGCTAATGAATGACATTCATTAGGAGAAAAACACAAAAAGAAAACATTTTCGTTTTGATTACGCTGCAGTTGATCAGCGATACGTACGTTTTTTAAAATGAAAATTGTCGTGACAATCACGGTCAACTTGTTGATTTTTTGGATGAAAAAGCTAGTGATCTAGTTTGATGAGCGGGGAAAACGTACGCAGTCGGAATGTGAGACTAGTCATGGGTTGTAATTAGATGAGAAAGTCGCTCAGTCGCATTTTTTTTTATATTCAAACTGATACATAAAAAATCAAACTAAAAACGCTTCTGTTGTATTTAAGCACGACAAAAAAGGAAGGTAAGTGACTCAGTTGTTTTGTAAAATCTTGTGTTGGGCCATAAATTAAATGAATGAAATTGCTGAATACCGGATACTAAAAGAAATATTGGTCATCTATGGAAAAAAGATCCTCACCTCAATGGGATGCTTTTCGTCTTTGTACATATTTAAAAACAATGAGCTAAATTAATTTGCATAGACTATCCATCAGAGTACGAATATGTTTGGGGGGGAGGGGGTAGATAGTACGGGTAAACCGGCTTTAGACGAAAAAAAAATTCAAATAAAAAATTATAGACCTTTCATTAAAAATATTTTCTTTTTATACCTTTTTCATGAATGTTGTTTTGGGATTGGTTTAAAGGGAATACTTCTTAGATTGCCCCAAAACTGTCAAGAATTTTTTTTTGCAGACGTTTTTCTTTAGAAAGAAAACTTGACTGTTTCCTAAAAAGTATTTTCTTATTCGTGTTTTGACTCCTTTTGCTTGTTATAATATTTTTTTTTGGTTTCATCTAACTTTTCATCCTAATTATGTATTTTTTTTCTTGGGTTTGAATATTCAACAATAATCTTCTTTTTTTCGCTATTGGATTGCCGTATAAAAAAAAAACAACCTGCTGTTGTGCTTCTTGCCAAGAAGCAAGCCGAACAATCGTCTATTTTTCTTCTTCTTCTTCTTCTCCGTCTTTATATTTTATCTCTGTCAATTAGTATTATTATTGGCACTTGAATTGGCTCTGGCACCACCTAATTTAAACAATATCTCGACTGCTGACGTCCTCACATGCATGCGCTCTGCATATCTGCTCTCATTATTATTTCACCACCTGTACCACTATCATTTTAGATTCTTTTATTCTGTTTTTCATAGATGTAGAAAAAGGAAAACTTGAAACTTGTTGTTTTTTTAGTTTTAAAAGTTTTAAAAGAGAGAGTTTTGTAAAATGTAGACGATTGGTATGAAAAAAAAATCCAGGGATGTTTGAAGGAATGGATTTTGGGTGCAATTACTCAACTATGCATGGCAGCAACGAATTTGTATTTAAAAACGGCATGAATGATGTTAAAGAAAATTTGCACGCTAAAATTCTTTCGGAGAATATCACTGGTTTGGGTATTGACAGTTTTATTGTCTAATATATGCAATATGTGATAGTATTTTATAGAATATTTTGTACAGAAAATTTGAAGGGCAAGATACGTGTTAGAGCAGCGATGATGGACTAAAATGATTTAAAAAATGGAATTAGCAAGCATTTTGATTGTTTATATTTGTAAATGACGATGAATATTCAATATTAGTGGAATGGATTGAGTTGAAGGAAGCTACCAAGAAAAGAGAGTCATTTTTTGGCCTGGAGGTAACGACGAGATGGTTTTTTTACAGATTATTTTTCATCCTGAAATCGTCAAGAAAGGCTTGCACTTTGGGATAAATGACGTTGCTCTCAGTGCCAGCGAACTCATGAACGATTCCATGGCCTCGGTAGTAGTTGACTACAGGGTCTGTGCTGGTTTTGTACTGGACCAGACGAGCCATGACAGAGTCGGGTTTGTCATCCTCTCGTTGTGTCAACTCGTCTCCAGTTATGTCATCGATAAACTGTAAGAAACGGGAAAAAACATCCCTTCTTTTAAAAGAAAGTTTAATCAATTTTTCGAACATTGGCAAGACTCCTTTTGCGTACTGGTTTTTTTGGAGGATTGAATTCTGTATTGTACACGCGCCCGCTGGGGACGTGCACCCATCTGGCTTTGACCCGCTCAATGATTGTCTCGAAAGGCACATTGAGGTAGATGACGATATTCGGAGGATTTGATTTATGGAGTCGCTCAGCTTGTTCGATCGTCCGTGGGTAGCCATCGAGGAGCCAGCCGTAAAAGGGTTCCACCTTTTGAACGCTTTCCAGCTCGTGTTCCATCAAAGGTGCGAGCGTACTTGTGTCGACAAGACTTCCGGAAGCGACTAGTCGCGATATTTCTTTCCCGAACGATGTTTTTTCACGAATATGTTTCCTAAGCAGGTCACCGCTTGAGAGATGACCAAGCTCGTAATCTCGAACGATTCGGGAAGAAATCGTGCCTTTACCCGAACCCGGTGGGCCGATAATAACAGCTAAGATTGGACGGTGTATTGTCGTCATTAGGAGGGTTCGCCTTTCAAAAGAATATTTTTTAGCAATATTGTTTCCTAAAACTTACAACAAAATTTATTTGAAGAAATTACTTGGTTACTGATGCAAATGGTGTACAGAGTTCCACCAAACGAGTGAATTTAGCAGCCATATTTTTTTTTAAACTAATGATAATGACACAAATATTCAAGTTTTAATTGAGCACCAACGGAACAGGTACAATATAGGATGGAAGACTACTTTAAAATGTCCTAACTATAATTTACTTTCATGACACTACTTCTATTTACAAAAGAAAAGTTACGGAGATACGTGGGTCTGGAATAAAAAATGTGATAAAAAATTTGACATGTGTGTGCCAAGCAAAAAGCCTTTAGAGTAAAACACTTGAGAAATTTGAACAGCGCCATGCGCCAGGACGAACTGAGATGGTCCTAGTGCACAATTGTGCTTAGAGACATAATGCATTTCTTAAAAAACACAATCCATGCCGGTTTCCCTTCGATGTGTTTCAGTGGTTTTCATAAATAATTAGAAAAACTTTATTAAGCACTTGAGCAGTGATTTCAAAAACAGAAACCATTAAAATGACGACCGAATACTACGAAACTTTTACAAGCTGCGCGTTTGTGTTGTCACCGTTTCGGTCCTTAACGATTGGCTGATTTTGATCTAAAGATGAAAATATGATATCCATGTGAAAACTTTAATTTGACCGGGTTTGTTTCAATGCGAGATGAGTAAAAAGTTAACCTTGATTCCTACCAACGACCGGATCATTGAATATTCCGGATGCTTCTACGTCTGACTGGATCTGCTCGACAGGTTTTGGAGGAACTAATTCCTCCTGTGAGGGTAGAGGCGGGCTGATCATGATGATACGAGCTGCTGAGGAACCATTGCTTGACATGCCGATCTCTTTTACGGAAACATTCTTCAAAGCTTTCGCCACTGCCAGGTTAGAAACCGGCCGGACAATTTCCATCCGAAGAATCGCAAGAATACCCAGGGCGCAAACCCAGGCAAATATAGCAAACAATCCGATCGTCAGAATGCCCACGGTCACGTAATCTTTAATGCTAAAACTAGAGGCCATTTTCGCAAAGTGCGAAGCCGCCGGAACCTTCCTGGCATATGGAGGCAGAATGTTGGCAGCGTTTTTCAGGCAGAGGACACAAGAGAAATGGATGGAAGAATGGGATGGGCAACGCCAAATGAAGAACGTCCAAAAGCGGATGTGCGTTAGTACGTTACGTGGCAGATGAAACAAAAAGCTGTGATAATGTCAATAATTACTTGTTATAATGTCGAGATAATTGCTGATGAAGCAGATCTCGCTGTGGATCTCAAAGAAAAGATGATAAATTCATATAGCAGTCTAGTTAATGAAAAAAGAAGCAATTTGTCAAGGACTGAAATTGAAACAATGACGATTAAGGAAGAGAATGGATGCTTTAATATAATAAAAAAACGTTCAGTTGAGGAAGGAGATGATTTTGTGATGAGTCACAATAATTAGTTGCTGATCATTATAACACTAATATCAATTACATATAACATATTAATAAATTACAGGTTTTATAGGACATAGTTTTTTTTAATTGGATGTGATTACAGATTAAAGTTACACGTTAGCAATAGGACATGAATTTGAAGGATAGTGATTGAAGAAGATATGTTGGTACTTCCAGAGTTTATCATTTTTCATGCTGTAAATTGAAATTGTAAAATGAATGCGTAAAATAAATTTAATTTTTTAAATAAAATTCTAAGTTTGTTAAAACTGGGGTGAACCTGATTTGTTACTACCGTTGGGCGTTTCAGCAGTTTCCTGAGCCTTAATAGCTGCTTCACGTTTAGGATTTTCTTGGGAGTTGGTGTTTAAATGGCTGTTTGAAGTAGCTGAGGAAGTAGCTTGCAGGTTTAACTTAGATTTCTCCGAGGTTTCGGTTCCGTTCGTTACTGGTTTGAGAGTGGACGTTGCCTTCCACTTTACTTGGGCGTCTTGAATCCGTTTCAGCTCGATGTGCTCATTTTCAAGCCATGTCGTCACGACGAGAATTCCACAGAGCAGTGCAAACATTGCCGTTATAGCGCCTACAACAAGCTTCAAATTTCGATCGACCATATTGGCTAAGAATAAGATGAATTTGGTTGAGAAAAAAACTGGCCAACTGCACAGGATTTTGACAACAAATACAATCAAGTTTTAGTTTGCGAGTGTGTCGATCAATTACAACCAAGAAAAGAAACGTACATTAGAAGAACAATAGGCATTCATAAAACGGATTATAAGCTAACAAATGAAGCCACACGTACATCTCTAAAGGAAACTAAAAGGAGAGAAGTCCATTAAAGCGTTAAACATAATAAGAAGTTGTAGAATATAGGTGATTATTGGATTATGAGACGCCCCTTAAATAGTACAAAGGGCTTAATGATGTACTACACAATTGGAAATGCTTTGACTTTCAAGATTTGCTTATTCTCCTGAAACAGGAAATAGGCTGCGTAGAAACTGGCAACTGGGGAGAAAAATATTTATTACAGTTTGTAGAAACGCTACCCTTGAGGAAAGGAGAAAATCGCCGACTGGGCCAAATCTCACTACATAGCACAATATTTCATTTCTGGGGAAATATGAGACAATCATTTCCCCTTGTAATTTACTCGAACGAATTCCGCTTCTTGACTTTACAAAAATATTGGGTTTTAATTTTTTTAACGAACAGTTTGCTAGACCAAAAAAATGTTTCAATTCAATTTGTATGTAAAAACATAGATATCATTTGCCACGTTGCTGTGTTTTCTTGAATCCATTCGCAGCTCTGGAATATCTCCACCATTTGGTTGGATTGTACGAAAATGTCATCGTTTGGAGATTTGTTCTAAATATTCTTATGTTCACTTTGTAGTGTAGGCATTTTGACATTCTCTTAGAAGTCCAGAACAAAATAACTTTTCTCTAAAACGATTTAGATTTTTAAACGATTGTTTTCAATTCCTTACGGTTTTTTTCTTCTGCATTTGAAAATAACCCTGACCATCGAGAACGAAGGTCCAAGCTAGGTAAACGTTGCAATAACTGCAACTTGTCGTGTACTAGGAAGGCGATGGAGGTACTTGTAACTAGAACGGACTTTCATGCGCATATCCTTTGACTTGTCTGCAAGAAACAAGGAAAATAACCACCACGACAAATAAGCCAAGATTTCCTAATCTCCTGATAATTTCGTTGTTGGAATGAAAAATCCCATTTCCAGCTTACCTGATGGTTATCCTTTGACCCTTTTCCCTTTCCGTGTGCCGCCTTTGCATGTACTTGTGCTGCGTCCACGCGCGAAGAGATAATCCCCAGCTCGAGTGCAGAGGGGCGATAATCCAGAGAGACACCCCGCACATATGAATGCACGCATGCACACACAGGTGGTTGGCAGAAGGTTTTCCACAAGTTAACTTTAATCCCCTCTCGATAAGACAGAAAAGCTTATCTACCTATTTTCGAAGCAAGTACCCGAGAATATG